>JAPHMX010000013.1:0-189600 GCA_028828415.1 Cordyceps cateniannulata | reverse complement strand
CGCCGACGGGATGTACTAGATCCCGTTGAAAAAAGTGGTGGCCCCACAAAACCACAGGGGGTTGATCCCGTTGAAAGGTCGGTGTAGATCCCGTTGAAGCGAAATAAGCCACACATCCAGGTAAAATAGGTGTGATGTATATGGTTGGAAAGAGGATTGCGGAAATAGCTCAATTATAAAAGCGCAAGATAATTAAGGTTGATACGGGTTTATTATAATGGGGGAAAGTTTCGCGGGTTAGGGTCAAAGTGGGTCCAACCCGCACGCCACGGGCCGTGTTGCAACGCATGGCAGAACAGCGGGAAGGGAATGGGTATATATAACGAAATGGCGCCCAGGAAGAGGGGGGAAAAATCAACCAGGAAAAACCATGGAGCCATTTATATACGATCGCCGATATCCATTTGTTTTTTGCCAGGAATGTCAGTGGGCATGTATTGCGAAGGAGGTTGGCACCCATTTAGCAAGCCACCATGCAACAATCCAGCTAGCCAGCCGGAAGGCCATTATCGAGGAGCTACAAGCCATTCCCGGGTTATTAGAGAGCCAAACACAATTAGCCGAGTACACGTTGCCAGACAAGGGGCCACCCATCCCGTATGTGGCCAAGCCGAACAATGACGGGTTACGGTGCAGGACATGCGGATACGTAACACGCGAAGTGAGTGGCATGCGGCGGCATTGCAGGGAGCGTCACGGATGGGTGAGTGATTGGAAGAAGGGTGGCCATATCAAAGCCAAGAAACAAGAACCACGTCAGTTGCCATGGATAGAAGGCATTTGGTGCCAGAGGTTATTTCGCAGCCGCGCGGCCAGCAGTTGGTTTGAGGTTCAAGCCGTCACCGACATCCAGGTCCGTGTGATCGAGAATACGCCACGAGAGGACAACGAAATGCCGGAGGAAGCCGAGTATCAAGCCGCATTAGCCACGTTAGACGAATGGGACCATATCCAGGAACAACGATACGCAGATGGCCAGGGCATACGACGGGTGGAGGAATTGGACCCCAAGAACGAGGCCAATTCGTGGTTGCAGCGGGTTGGATGGACCAGGCATTTGGAGGGATTGGAAGTAGAGGAACTGCAACAATTGGTGCAAGACCCGGGCGAGGACGAGTTGTTGTTGCAATATATGTGCGAACAATGCCGCAATTTGTTGGACGAGGCATACACAACATGTCGGTCATACCGAATTGGGTTGCCAGCCATGTTCGAGATCAACCGGCGCGAGGTATCGGCCCAAGCCAAGCGGCCATTTGAACCACGCATGGAAGCCGATTCGTGGGGACGATACAAAGGCGTGATCAGCAAGATTATCAGCATTATTTATCGCACCAAGCAGCAGCCGCGCGAGGAAAGGCCGCCATACGCCATGACCAGCCAGCAGAGACGATATTGGAACGGATTCGTCAAGGCATGTAGCCAATACCAGGTCATGCAAGGATACCAGGCCAAATTAAGCACCGACGAGGGACGCCAACGATGGGGCGACGAGAGCCATAGTAGCGCGAGTGGCAGCAGCCCGGCCGACGAGGATATCCACCAACAGATCCAAGAAAACCAGGAATCGTGTCGAGATATGTGTTTGCGGTTCATTATTGCCATGTTGGACCACGCATTGGGGGATCACCAATACGATAGCATATTGATCAGCGCGTTGGCTGTGATGGGGGTTCGGGACGATGGCGGATGGCACAGCGCGTTGGATTATACGCCCGTGTTGTCGGCCGTCATCAAGGTCGCCCGTATCGTGGTGTTATTTCACGTATATTCCGAACGCCAGGCCGAGGTTCGCGCCATTATGGAGGAAAGGGGGATACGTGAGGCCGACGCACGGCAGTTTGGCACATCCATGTTCGCGCGCACACGCCAGTGCATTCATCGATTCATGACCCGCACGGGCCAAGAGGCAGACGAATTCCCATCGCCGATGGATTGGATCTTGGAGACACACACGTACGGCATGGAAATTCGGTTCACGACCACGGCCGGCGGCGTGATTGATTGGATTGGCGACCAGGTGATATTCCGCCGCATTCGATTGACCATGGCCGAGTTGAGTGGGTTTATGCACGCCGTATTGCAAGAAGCCCGGAACAGTATGGCCGAATTAGCCATGTGCGGCGAGGAGGGCATCCAGGGGTTGCCGGCCATCGCATGGGACGACGTGTATGACGATAACAGCAACGATACCGTGGGGTATACATTCATCCACGATGATCGCAACGCGCCGTGGGTGGAGAAAGGGAAAGGGTATATTAAAAAGCGGTTGGTTCAGTGCAAGAGGCAGCGGAAGGCATGGTTGCGGCCCGAACGCCAGGCAACAGACCCGGACCAACCAAGGCGGCACCCATACCGCGAGAAAAAGGCGAGGGAATATGGCCGTGTATTGGATCAATTCCGAGAGAAGTTGTTGGTATTGATGCACATGGTATGGTATCGGGCCAGCCAGCACGCGCGACGGAGATATTGACGGTTCGGATGGAGAACACCGCCAACGCCGGGACACGGAATATATTTGTGAGCCACGGGCAGATGTGTTTTGTGACGGCATATCACAAGAATTTCCAACAGTCGGACCAGGTCAAGATCATCCATCGATTTCTGCCGCCCGAGGTGGGTGAGTTATTGGTTTGGTATATGTGGTTGGTGTTGCCGTTTTGGCAGAGCGTGCAGGGCATCATCAGGCAGTCGACGTTCCGCAGCGCATGTATGTGGGCGGATGCGATCACGTCCCGGAATGCCATTGACCAAGCCGTGGATCGAGAGTTGGGATTCGGCAGCCAGCCAGCCGCACACGACGTGGCACCACCGAGTGAGCTGGCCATGCAGCTATTCTGTGAGACTAAATGGTCGTCCGATCGAGTGCGGCGCATCATCCAGCAGCATAGCGAGCGATTGTTGGGGCACAAATTGAGCACGAGCCGTTGGCGCCAAATTGCCATTGCCATTTCCAATCGATATTTAGGGACCAAGCACGATCCATCGTATCACGGCGAGCACGGGGAAGACGAGGATGGGATTGACGACGCCGGGGTCAGCGATGCGCGCGATTTGATGGCCGGCCACACGTCGCACGTGGCCGGCATGATATACGCGCGCGAGATGCAGCAGGGATTAGGCGGCACGGCGATGATGCGGGAGAAATTTCGCGAGGTCAGCCGAGAATGGCACCAGTTTTTCGATTTCGGCCAGGGCAGCATCAGCCAGGGCGTGCAAGGCGAGGCCACGGGGGCAGCCCAGCAGCGGAGGCAGCGCAACAAGTTTGAGAGCAGCCGGCAGGCCGTGCGGTTGCGAAGGTTGGAGGCGTTGCGGCAGGTGGATATCGGGTTTATGTTGCGAGCCATCCAAGGGAAGGCCGCCACGTTCCGGCCGCAGCAGAAGACGATTATCAGCGCGATTGTGCGCGGCGAGAGTCCCGTCATTCAAATTACGCCCACAGGTGGCGGAAAGAGCATGTCGTTTATGTTGCCGGCGTATTGTTCGAAGCAGGGTCGGACGATCGTGATTGTGCCGTTGGTTGCGTTGCAGGAAGACATCCACAGCGAGTGTACGCAGCACGGGATTGAAGCCAGTATATGGAATAGCAAAACGGGCGTACACCAAGGCAGCCGGATTATATTGGTCATTACCGAAGCCGTGTTTACGGCCGCATTTCGGCATTTTATTCAGCGATTGCAGAACCAGTTTGCGATTGACCGCGTCGTGGTGGACGAGTGCCGCACGATGTTGGATGGGTCCGATGCATTCCGGCCAGCATTGCGTGATATTGGACGAGAGATCGCATTATGGGGTGTACAACGAGTATTTTTGACGGCCACATTGCGACCGAGCGAAGAAAAGGAGTTTTTCCAACGCGCCCATATACAGAAAGAGACCGTGGTCATGTTCCGGGGCCATACGACACGGCGCAATATCCAATACAGGGTAGTGTTGGCAAAGGGTACAGCCGACGCCCGCGACAGATGCAACGCACAACAGGAGGCAGAAAATCAAAAGGCCATGTGTATAGCACAAGATTGGATCAAAGAAAACGAAGAAGGGCGAGTGATTATATATGCCAGCATGGTGCCGCGGACCAAGGCATTGGCCGAGGCATTAGGTGTGGATACGTATTTTAACAAGGCCGGCAGCCGAGAGGAAAAACGGCGGCGGATGCGTTCATGGATGACGACGAAGCGGTTGATTGTGGCCACCAATGCGTTGGGACTAGGCATCAACGTGCCCGACGTACGGTTAGTGATTCACGTGGGGTTGCCGTACCAGGTCCGCGCATTCGCGCAGGAAAGCGGGCGGTTGGGACGAGACGGGAAGCCAGGTACATCCATTATTATTTGCAAGGCAATGCAGGGACAACAAGGGTTTGTCCCCCAAGGCGATAGTGTTCGAGACGAGGCGATGGTGGAATATATTCGGGGGACACGGTGCCGGCGATATGTGTTGGACAAGGCGATGGATGGAAGGATTCGCGAAGGGGGGTGCCAGGACGACGAGGCGATGTGCGATGTATGCATTGAGGGAGGGCACGTACAAGAGCACGACGTGATGGCGATACGGCGTATCGTCCGTTCCGACAATCAAGCAGACAAGGCAGCAGGCGAAGAAAGCGAAGTCAGCGTGGAGGACCGAGAGCCCAAACGGCGCCGCACAGACGAAGCCGGGGCCATCCGAATCCGTGAGGCCGTATCCAGAGCAGCACCCACCGATCGAGAGAGTTGGACGTTTGCAAGCGACGACGAAGGGGCCGTCGAAGAGGTGGTTCGGGGCGGAAGCGAAGAGGGTGCGATCCAGGGCACCAGCATAGAGATATATATGCAGGAGCGAGCGCAGGAATTTGCGATTTGGAAGGAGAGCGAGAAGGTACGAAATAATACGTTATTGACGGAGATATTTGCGAAGCAGTTGGCCAAATGGAGTGAGGGTTGTGTATATTGCCGAATGAGTGGGCGTGAGCACGACCATGAAGGGGCGTGTCCGTTGAAGACCAACAAGCAAGATATATATCATGCAATAGAGAGATATAGAGGGCAGGTGCAGGAATAACGATTATGGGGGACGGGTTTTTTCCTCGAAACATGAAGACCATTGGTGTGGGTGGAGTTGGGTTTAGGACCCCTGCGCGTTCTTATCAAACGTGAAATTGCACAAAACGTGAAAGTGCACCTAACCCTAAGGGAAAAAAAAAAAAGCCTAGTGCGAGCGCGTCCGGGGTAGCGGGACACGGGCCGATGGGGACTCGTCGCGATTAGTTACGGTTAGGGACCCGATTGGAGGCGACGATGAGCGAGCCCATGCTGTGCCTATGGGTGTAGGTAGATAAACACACACACACACGTTAGCGTTAGGGACTGCTGAAAGAGATAGGAAAAGGGGAGAGAGTGTGACAGAGGCAAGAGAGTGTGAGAGGCGACATAAGTTCGCTTTTCTATAACTACTAGGCCCGCTTCCTTATCGCTGCCCGCGAACCTGTGGCCTCCTATTATTACCTCCGTGGCCTCTTATATCTAAATAGAGTAGGAAGGATTTGTATTCTATAGTACGCGCATTTTCCTATAACGGTGACCACCGCATGCTTGTCTGCCGAGCCTGCCGAACATGCCTCGCGCTAACAGGGGCGGGCATATATCGCCACCTTCGCCGGACGCCACACTGACTTAGGGGGGGTGTTCTAAAGGCCACCGCTAGTGCGTTGCTGCGCTATAAGTTACGTACGGCGGATGAGCTAAGGCAGCATAAGCCGCGAACGCTGTGCTGGCCGATCGACGGACTGGAGATCCACGACGGTAGGTACTGCCTGTGCGACAGCAGCTGCGACTTCGCCACTACATGGGCACTAAGCATGGACGCACACGTCGGTGTGGCGAAGCATCAACGAAAGGCTAGAGAGCATAAGTCCTACTAACCCAGTGTGCAGAAACTCTAGTAGAGTTGGATTGCAAATCCCTGCTCGCAGGGGGTAGAGTTGGAAAAACGCGACAAGGGGTAGAGTAGAATAATCTGATTGGTCCACGCTCAGCTAGCCACCAATCGAATAGCACCGCTGATTCATTTAACGCGAACGCGACCGCGACCGTGCACAGTAGGTTCTATATTAAAACCTCAAGTAGCAGAGTAAATGCTGTTCATACGCATCAGCCGCTTCCTTCCATTGTTCCTTGCGCTGGAATCATAATGGATTCTATTGGGCCGTTTATCTTCCTGAAACAATACCGACTTGTTGTCTGTCGAAAGTGCGGCTTTGCAGTGGTGGCTAAAGAAGTGCCGACCCACCTGCGCGAGCGGCATCGAGACATCCCCGTTGCAACACGGCGACAGATCGCGGAAACTATTGCAACAACGCCCGATGTTATTCAGGACCAAGCGGGCCTTGCAGGGTTTCTCTATCCACCTCCAACCGTTCATTACATACCACATCTAGCACCGCCACAAAAGGACGGGTTGAAGTGTCGAAAATGCCCCTATATTGCGAGACAGCTGCAAAAGATACAAGCCCATTGCCGAAACTGTCACGGCTGGAAAAATGATCGTGGCCCAGGCCGGCCGGATCTCAAGCGCAAAAGGCAGTCTGCCCATGCCGCTACGTCTCCGCACGAACTGCCGTGGCGAGATCATATCACTTGTCAGCGATTCTTTCCGTCTAGAGCTGCCAGCGGCTGGTTCGAGGTTGACCGGCCGTCTCTACCCACATGGGCACGCGGCCTGTATAGTACAGGCATCATCGATACGGAGCTCAAATCAGCCTCGGAACTGGAACCTCGTCCGCCAAAGGCCATCACGATGGCCACGCAGCAGCATGTCAAAGCTGTATTACAACGTCACCAGCAACATCTAGAGATGCAGAACGAACCTCGAGCATACGGACTGGCTATAGGGGAAGATTCCCTGCAGGCTATCAGTCCATGGCTTGATCGGACTATGTGGTGTAAAACATGCAAAAACGTTCGCCGGGACATTTTGCAAGCAATGACGCGGAACCCACGGGCTGGCCGGCCAGGCAGACCGTGGGATGACTTGAGGCTCGGTCAGGGACTGTGCGGAGGCGAGGCCGACATTGTCAGCCCATGCGCTTCCGAGCAGAAGATTGCCTGTGTCATGGAGGCTATTGACCAGATGATCAACCGCTGTGAGAGGACTGCGCGGCACACAAGCCGTCTCATCCGCTGTTGGCTGGTCACATCCAAGACAAATAGCTATCAGTCCAAAGCATTTAGCGTGATGACAGAGAAGAGCACCCAAGCTAAGTATAGGCTAATGTGGAAGAAGTTTATTGCCTTCATTCTACGGGCTTATACACTGTCTGATGCGATCAGAACGGAAGTAAAAATGCGGCTACCACAAGATGTGCAAAATCAGGTGCGAGCGATATGGGAGCACAGACTGTGGGATATGATTGATCTCAGAAAGGGCAGGTTCCCAGCTCTCCTTGACGAAAGATATGACGCAAATGCGGCATGGATGCCAACAGAGGATGACGCATTGGCCGCAGAGGGGGGAGCAGACGACGAGGTATCTATCCATGGTTCAGATACAAGCGATGATGAAGGGGATGACATAAGCGACTGGGACCTCAATGATACCGACGGTGACCTCGACAGCGACACTGATGACGAGCTTTCTGTACGATTGCCTGCTGCCTGCGACAATATTTCTACCCAGCCCAGAAATCAAGATCTCAGGAAAACAAAATCAGCAGCAGTGGACATTCTAGCTGCAATAGAGCTTCTAGAGCGACTGTTTCAGCTGAGTATTATGCTTAGCAAGCAAGAGTATACCGACGGAGAGCCAGGGTCGACGCTACTGGTCTATTTCAGCGGCATCTTAGGCTTTTCCAACGACAACCAGCATTTCTTACTTGCCCGGCAATTTTGTCCTTCGCTTTCCGGTATCATCTACGTCCAACGTCTTCTGTTTCTGGAACATGCCTTGCCACTGTCTGCGTATTACAGTCTTGGGCTTCCGCAAAGGCCGCGCTTACGCCAGCTAGAACACTTCAGGAAATCTTGCGACGGCTTCATCACAGCAGGCTCACCGTCTGCTTTGGCTGAATTATTCAGCTTACGAAGCTTTGGATACAAAACTGCCAAAACAGAGCCGCCAGCCTTTCTACTCCACTGGAGCAGTGACGACCGCACTGTGTCGTGTGGTGCCGATTTTACCGTGTCTATGGACGAATTTTGTCGACTACCAGAATTCTTTCTATCCCGCGCGGAAGCGTTGTGCGATGATTTGATGCATGGGTTTGCGCCTGCTATTGCGCTGGCGCAGCTGAAGGACGACATGACGAACGCGCGGCCAGGCTACTCGTTTGTATCGCATCCGGGCAACGGTCTCGAGAATGGCTATGCAGAGCTACTGTCTTATGCCTGCGCCCGGCGTGGTTCGCTTTCGGTACTATTATGTCATGGCAGTTGGAACTGGCATGCAGTGAAACAGTACTTACGCGTCACCAAATCACTCGAAGAGATGCTATGTGGTGGTCTCTTGACGAGCTGTGGGCAGGTTCCTCACCTGCGAGAGCTTGCGAATATAGAATCCGAGAATACGCCGTCGGGTAAACGCTCGGTTTACGTATGGAACGGATCGGTGGTGTACATTATACGCCACCATAAAGCAAAGAGAACGACAAACCACGAGTTCAATGTGGTGCGGTTCCTGCCGGCTCGGTTAGGCGTCGTCATGGTCAAATATCTCTCCTTCATACGACGAGTCGCGCAGATACTGCGCAGCGAGCTTGATGCTCTGACAGGAGTATCATATCCAAACCAGCATACAAGATTACTATTCCAGAAACGCGGAGAACCATGGTCAACGGGACGCATTACGTCTATTTTGTACACCGCCAGTTGTCGGGTATGGCAGACGGGAATTAACAGCCAAATATACCGTCAAGTAAGCATCGGCATCACGGAAAAGCACGTCCGAGAGGTATCTACGCCGTTTAACCGATACGACGACCTGAGCAGCAGCGCCGACAAACACGCGGCGTTTGCGTGGCAGAGTGGCCACAGGCCTGCGCAACGCGCGACGACATATGGGCTCGACGGAGCATACCCACACCAACTTCAACCAGCTCTTCTTCGAGTCTATGAGTGGGCATCAGTTCGATGGCACGAATTCATACGTCAACCAAGCAAACATGTCGCAGAACGTGCTCTAGGGACGCCGTCACCAAGAACCGCCACGAACACAGGCATAACTGCACCAGAAGCTCCGAGTCGAGTCCCAACACGCTATATCGACAATTACAGCGCGAATATACAGCATAGCGGCGTGCCCACATACCCACATTTACATGAAAGTCCCATGCAATCGGTTGGATCTGGATTCGCTTCTGCTACACCGTCATCTCTCACCGTAGATGGACTTGCGCGTGTTCTGCCGGAACATAGGGTCCTCATATGCTTAAAATGCAAGGCTGCCATCCGACCAAAAGCAGGCACTGAGAATCATTACCGCCATAAACATCATCTCAAAGGAGAAGAGCTAAAGGCGGTGATCAGGCTTTCGCAACGTTGGCAGCTGGTGGACCCAGGTAAAGCCGTTCTACCAGATCATGGACGCACGGCAATCCCGGATTTACCCGTGCAGCCAGGATATAAATGTAACTACTGTTCATACATGACGGTAAACCGTAACAATATAGCCCAGCATAACCGCAGTATGCACCAGGAGGAAGCTCAGCAGCAGGGGAGCCGTGCTAAGTGGCAAGAGGTTTACCTGCAAAGCTTTATGACTAATGCATATGCTAAATATTGGGCAGTTCGGGTAACAAGCTGATACATATATAACAATATATACGCTGATCATCTGTGCACCAACAGTGAGGCTAAGGGTTGTATAGTTACCGCGCTATACAAGGAGGTCCAAACGCCGAGTCGCACTTTCGACGCGTCCATAAATTGACTGGCGATATCATTCGGGATGTGCGAGATTACTACGGCGAGGTACCGTCTAGCAACCCGCAGGATATAGCAATACCAATAGACGGAAGCAGGCCGATCGCCGAGCTTGATGTGCAGAATGGGTTTAGCTGCCATCAATGCCGGTTTCTCACCATTGCGCCCAGCAATATAGCCACGCACATCCGAACCGCTGGTCACACACGACAGGAGACTATGTTTCGGCACGTACGACTTCAAACATGGAAGCCAGGACGATATGCGAAATACTGGATTGTGACCGAAGTGGGTGATGGCGAAAGGCATGTGCCACCACGACGTGCAGATCATGACGCAGAGGCTCAGCACGATATTGAACACCCAATAGAACCGACTCGCAGCCAACTGGAGATACTACTAGACGAGAGTCGGAATAGGCTCGAGGCAGACGATGTACAGCGTCTTCGGCGAGGAGATGCAGAAGAGAGTATCGACCGAGATTCGGCGTGGGTGAAAGATATGAAATGGGTCAGCCACTTTGGCGACCGGGACTTGGCCAGCATTGCGGAAGCGACGGATTGGCTTGGAAGCCGGGCGCAAAAGACAGAGCCCAGCCAGGAGGGCGAGAGCGAGGAAGCCATGCGGGAGAAAGTACTTCTGCAGAGAGTAAGCGACGCATTCGAGCGAGAAGTGCACCGATGCCGGCTCCGCATCCCGTGCGTACCCAAAGAAACACTGCAACGGCTCCAAGGTATTACTGCCACTTCTTCCGTTGGTATACCATTCGGTCAGTCTGGCACGGACTCATCTATACGGAAATACAATTTAATTGGGCAACGATTCTTGTGCTTCTGTGTTCGGGCATATCGTCTTGGGCGGCAAGAGGCCACCAGCCAGCTTGGTATGGTCTTTACCGACGAACAATGGTCGCTGATGGGAGATGTCATGCACGAGGCCGAGGATGATCAGCTTGCGTCCGTGGTCGGCGAAGGCACTCGCCAAATCCACGATAGTGGCTATGTGAGTGAGGCAGAAGAGGACATGGATAGTACGCAGCAAGGGGTTCCCACCAGCAATACAGAAGGGAGAGATGATTCACTGATTACTAGCAAGCTCGACCGAGCCGTGTTTCTATTTCTCATGTCGTCCATTCAGGTTCGAGTAGGGGGTCACATGTATAACAATGCATTACTTTGCTTCTGTGCGGCCATGGGTATACGCAGGAATCCAGCCGGCTTCCAGACCGCGACATTGTACACGGGTATTCTTGCAGGTCTTCATTGGCTGACGAGGCTCTTCTTTCTGGAGTCTATTTTTAAGGACGAGCCAAGAGAACTGCACGAAGTTCGGCTACCCGCACTTGAGCGGTTCGAGGACGCGTTTTCCGAATGGATGTGTGTGGGCACATACACGGTGCTGAGCAAGATCATCAACTGGATGGCGTACGGCAAGGGTCATCGGCAAAAAGCGGAAGGGCAGCCGTCGGTGCGATGGGCCGAGGACAGAGAGACGATTTACCACAGCGGTGAGGGTATCTCGGTAGAGGATTTCCAGAGGACAGCATGCTCGATGGTGAGCGAAGCGGATGAGCTAATGAATGATTTGTTTGCCGGCCATTGGGGGAGCATCGTGGGCAGTGTCGATTTGCGACGGATATCGGATGATATGGTACGGCGAGGGGCTGGACAGTCGTTTGCCACGAACCCGACCAACAGTTGGTTAGAGCCCGGACCGCACAAGGCGATCGTCGCGGCCGAGACCCAGCTCTGGGACGCACGCACAAGCCGTTGGAAACGTAGCGGCATCCACAAGTGGATGCGCCGGCTACGACTCTTCCGTGAGGCACTCGTCGTCGCCGTGCACGTATGGGGCGGGCAACCGGGGCGAGGGCCCGAGGTCATGACACTTCGGCACTGCGACTCGTGGCAGTTGGTACGGAACATCTTTGTTTATGACGGGGCGCTTCTTCTGGTCACAGATCGAGATAAGATGAAGGCAATTCGGGGTATCGGGCGCAAGGTTGCTCGGTTTCTGCCGGAACGGCTGGGCCAGATTATGGTGGCATACATCACATGGGTCTTGCCAGCCGAGCGTGTACTGCTTCAGCATGCCAAGCTGCCCGAGCCCAGGCCGACGGATATAGAGTATATCTGGCGCCATGGCCACTCGGCCCGGTGGGAGACGGAGCGGCTCAGCATGGCTCTCGCCAGCAAGACGCAAGCTGGGGTCGGTGTACGGCTGACGTTGGCTCGGTATCGAATGGTGGCGATTGCCATGGGACGAGAGATTCGGGGCATTGCGGAGAGGAAGGCAGAGCAGGCTGCGGGTGAGGCAGAGGAGGAGGAGGACTTGGACGTAGACCCGCTGACGGGCGAAATCACCGACACATCTGGCAGTTGGAACATCGTGTGGGACTTACAGAGCACGCATTCGACGACGATGGCCCGACAGCACTATGCGGTGCAGGTTGGGTTTATCGGGCGACTGCAGCCGGAGATGATTGCGTCGTACCAGGGCGTGAGCCGATTATGGCACCAGTTTCTCGAGCAAGGAAAGGACGGTCGGGGGTGCAGACCAGGTGCAGGGCACTCTACCACAGCCACACGGAAGCATCCCATCAGCCACGACGGGCAGAAAGGACCAAACAAGAGGCCAAAGCCAGGGCCAGCGTCTACCGAGGACACGGTCCCACCCAAAGAGCAAGAGGAGGAGATGGTGCGAGGGTTACAGCGGCTTCTTGGCCAGCGAGCGACGTGGAAGTCCCCGAGCCAGAAGGAGGCGATGAGCACGATCTTGGGGCTACAGGGTGATACAGTGGCAATCTGCGTGCTACCCACCGGGGCCGGGAAGAGCATCTTGTTCATGCTGCCGGCCATGCTTCGTGAGGGCGGCACCAGCGTTGTGGTTGTGCCGTTTGTGGCATTGCTTGATGATTTGGTGGAACGGGCCAGGACATTCGGCGTGGACGTGATCCGGTTCGACCCCGGAGCCAACATCCAAAGAGAAAGCATTCCCCGGGCCGCTCGACTGGTGGTCGTCAGTGCGGACGTGGCGTCCAGTGAGCAGCTGCTCATGTACGTCGATGGACTCCGGGGCAACGGTCTACTGCGACGCATCTTCATTGACGAATGTCATACGATCATAACCGATGCTGGATACCGGGCCAAACTTACGGCACTCGTGGGCTTGCGCAGGTTCGAGTGCCCCGTGGTGTTGCTCTAGGTGTTAATCACTGTTGCTTTGACCAGAAAACGCCATACAAAGTAGCCTAGGTGGTCCGAGCTTTGTAGTCATAACAATTGTAGTCGGCGCAATGATCTGATTGGCTGGTAATATTTTGGATCCACTTGCCCAATTAGGGTGGGTTTAGGGTTATTCAAGTTGGGGTTAACAATTGGCAGGGTTATAGTAAGTAATACTGCATGGTAAGGTTGTGATGTGAGTGACAGGGGTCACGCGTGTGCGGTAGGGTTCGCGACGCGACGAGGTATTGTGAATATGTTGTGCAGCCGTAAATTCTATTCTTGTGGCTGCAGAAACAACAGCATTACACAGGCAATATGAATTCACAGATACGATTCGATGAACAATTTAGAGTCATCATCTGCGATACTTGCAAATTCGTTGTCTCGCCGGGCCCCGCGGGGGAAGCTCACTTCCGCAGGCATGGCATGAAAGGACAAGAATTGACAGAGCTGCTCAATTATATGGAAGCTTTGGCGCCAACTATATCTTTCAATGCAGAGCGTCGAGAAGATACTAGTGATATCCACCCGTTGCTTACAACATATAACGGCTTCAGCTGTATGCAATGCCGCTACTTGACAACAAATCGCTTTAGCACTACGCGGCATTGGCATCAAGCGCAGCATCAAGGCACAAGCACATTCGAACCAGTCAAACTGCAGAGTTGGCGAGCAGGGAAGTATGCGGACTATTGGACTGTAGTGGATCGTACAAGTGTGTCATCAAACACACCAAACACGCAATCGACAAACGACGCGCTGAGCCAGATCGTCAGCCAGGCCAGCCAGCAAATCAGGGAAGAGACAAAAGCACGACTCGAGATTGGAGATGGGCAAACGGGGCTGGATCACGATTCGACATGGGTGAAAGAGATGAAGTGGGCCACGCATTTCGTTGGCAAGAACTTGGTGGAGATCTACGATGCGGCCCACCAGCCGGGACTTACATCACTACTAGAGACGATTACACCGGAGAGTACGCAGGATGAGAGAGACTACGCTCGCCATGTTGCGCTGCTGTACGAGAGCTTTGACCGTGAGGTTGACCGATGCAGCTGGCGCGTGGACAGCGTACCGAAAGAGACATTACAGTGCTTAGGAGGCATCACGAAAGGCCAGCCATCAGGAAATCCGTTTACAGTTCAGAAGCAAGACAGAAGCTGCAACAAATATCTTACCGTTGCACGCCGGTATCTGGCTTTCTGCTGGCGCGCGTATAGCATGGGTCGTACGAGCGCAAAAGAGAAGCTAGGCATGGTATTCACCGACGAGCAGTGGGGTCTCATGGTTGACATAATTCTGGAGCTGGATGACGACGAGCTGCGGATTCGTGGCGCAAGTAACATTATCCACGACAGCGACCATGAGGCATCTGACGATAGCGGCATCTTCGACGTCGACGACAACTACAGCGACGTGGGCTCGGACGATGGGCAAGATCGAACAGATAGAGCTGGTGAGCTGCCGCCGCTTGAAACGCTAGGGCTGGACCAAGCAGTGTTCCGGTTCATGGTTGCATCGATCAAGACCAAGGTTGCAGGCGCCATGTACCGGAACTCGCTGCTGTGCTTTTGCGCCGCTGCGGGTGTACGCAAGCAGCCGCTCGGATACTACGAAGCATACTTATATACTGCTGTTCTTGCTGCTCTGCAGTGGACTATACGGATCTTCTTTCTCGAGTTGTGCTTCCAAGATGAGCCGCGCGACGTGGATAGCATTACTTATGATGCTATGGAGGCATTCCGGCTGCAGCATGAAGAGTGGATGTGTCTTGGCACATACACTGTGATGAATCGCATCACAAACTGGATGGCATACGGCAAGGGCCATCGCAACAAAACTGGCGGGGCGCCAACCGTGCACTGGAGCGAAGACGAACAAGTACTGCACCATAGCGGCGAGCGGCTTGTTGTGCATGACTTCCAGGCCGCAGCGTGTCAACTGATGCTTGATGCTGAAAAGGCTATGGACGAGCTATTTGCAAGAGGCTGGGGTCATATAAAGAGCGAGATCGACATGCTTCGCATAGTGGATAGCATGATCAGCGTCGGAGCTGGAAAGTCGTTTGTTGACCACGAGAAGAACCAGTGGCTTCAACCAGGGCCAGAGAAGGTTGTCTACGCTATGCAGAAAGCCATCTTTGACAAGACACAATGCACGTGGAAGCAAAAAGGCGTGCTGAAGTGGCTGAGGCAGCTACGACAGTTCCGTGAGCTGCTTATGATCATCGTGCATGTCTGGAGCGGGCAGCCAGGCCGGGGACCCGAGATTACAACAATGCGCCACTGCGACGGTCAGCAGGTGCTGCGAAACGTGTTCATCTATGATGGCCAAGTTATGATTGTAACGGATCGCGACAAGATGAAGGCAATCCGCGATCTTGGCCGCAAAGTAGCGAGGTTTCTACCGGATGACGCTGGTCGCATGATGGTCGCGTACATTGCATGGCTACTACCAGCTGAGCTGCTACTGACAAGAGTCTGCGGTCTGAAAGAGCCAGTACCAAAGCTTTACGAGTTTATGTGGCGGCATAGAGCATCGTCAGTGTGGGGGACAGATCGTCTAAGCTCTGTAATGATACATCATATGCAGAGACATATCAAGATACGCATGGGCGTGGCCAGGTATCGGCCCATAGCTATTGAGATGGGGCGTCGGATTCGCGGGCTCGTTATGAAGCAGGTTGAAGGACTAGCCGGCGAGAACGACGACGAAGGCGTGGAAATAGACGAGATGACGGGCGATGTGATTGATGTTGGCGGGAGCTGGAACATTGTATGGGATCTGCAGTCAACACACGGCACGAAGATGGCACGCATGGGCTATGCAGTCCACGTAGGGATGGTTGGCAGGCTGCAGCCGGAGATGATTGCAACGTTCCGAAGCATCAGCCGGCTATGGCAACAATTCTTACGCAAAGGCGAGCATGAACGGCTAGGTCAGAAGCGTAAGCTACACGAAGACGATTGCAGCGAGAGCAGCGCGCACAGCAAGGCACGCAAGCGTCAGAAGACTGGAGTGGACATGGAGGGTATAGACATACCAAGAGCTTCAGCAGATGGTCTGCGGGCGCTGATGGGCGCGGGATCGCAATGGCGCAGCGAGAAGCAGATGGAAAGCATGCACATGATTTTATCTTTGAAGGGCGACAGCGGTGGGATATGCGTGCTGCCAACGGGGGCAGGCAAGAGCTTGCTGTTTATGATCCCGACGCAAGTTCGAGGCAGCGGCACGACCGTCGTGATTGTGCCGTTCACAGCACTACGACTGGCGCTATACGAAGAGGCTAGACGACTGGGCATCGATGTGATTATGTTTGAGCCAACAGCAGTAGCGGAGCTAGAAGCAACGCCGCGGGTAGCTCGGATGGTGATTATCAGCGCAGACACGATGAACAACGAGGCGCTACAAGGCTACTTGGAGGGGCTTCAGAAATGCGAGCTGCTGGGACGGATCATTATCGACGAAGCACACACAGCCATCACGGACAGCGGGTACCGGCGGAAGCTGCTGCAGCTGAAGAGCGCGACTAAATATGAGTGCCCAGTGGTGCTGCTGACGGCAACGCTACCAAAGCGCTTCGAGCGTTGGTTCCGGGAAGAGCTGCTGGCAGCAGAAGCTACGATGGTGCGCGACCGGACGACAAAGCGAAACTGCCGCTACGAGGTGAACAAGGTGAAATCCGGTGCCGTAGACGCAGCAATTATTGCCC
Organism: Cordyceps cateniannulata; assembly: GCA_028828415.1. NCBI lineage: Eukaryota > Fungi > Ascomycota > Sordariomycetes > Hypocreales > Cordycipitaceae > Cordyceps > Cordyceps cateniannulata. The sequence continues at coordinate 172,765 of JAPHMX010000013.1, read as the reverse complement.
ACGTGAAGAGGCTCAGCCAGAAGATGCGTCCAGGCCAGCTGGGCGTGGTATATGCGCAGTCGCGGAAGCAATGCGAGGCGCTGGCTGAAGCCATCGGATGCGATGGCCATCGCAGCATGATGGCGGCAGAGCGGCTGGCAGACATACGCAGCGCGTGGATGAGCGGGCATGGCCATGCATGGATCGTGGCGACCAGCGGACTCGGTACAGGAATAGACGTGCGGGGCATTACGCATATCTTGCATGCGGGCATGCCATACGGGCTGGTGGACTTTGTTCAGCAGACGGGTCGCGGTGGCCGACAGCCGGGCGAAGAGGTGCTTTCTCTTGTTGTGCACGACGGACGACCGCCACGGGACCGACTTGGGCAGAGCGAGATTGTACGGGTCAATGAGTTTGAGATGTACCGATTTTTGACGACGCCGGGCTGCCGACGACAGGTACTGTCAGCTTTCATGGATGGCGTGGAAGACGATGAATGCGCAGAGATGGAAGGCTGCAAAGCTTGCGATCAGTGCGCACCCGCCATTAGAGAAACTGCAGGTATGACCGAGGCGGCTGAGGGGTGCATTAACGCAGGAGAGAACAACAAGAAGGGAGACAGCAGCAAGCAGAGCAGCCCGCAGGAGGGTCGATGGCGAACATATATCGGGCCGCAAGGGAGAGCAGCGCATATCTTACACCAGTGGCTGGACGATGTAGCGGGCGAGTGCGTTACATGCCACATTCGGCAGGCTTGGCAAAGCAAATATGGCAAGGCTATGATTGCTGGAGAAGAGGTCAAGGATCACACAACAGATGGGAGAATGTGCGAGCCGCGACAGGACGGCGGCTATATAGACATGCGGAAGCGTGTGACGTTGAGCGCTGACACATGCTGCTTTCGGTGTAAGCTGCCGCTGGACTGGCGCAAGGAGAGCAAGGAGCGGGAAGGGGGGGAAGAGTGTGTATACATGGACAAGATTCTACCAACTATACTTCAAGTTGGAACAGATAGACGAGTTCGGGGGTGGATGGAAGAGAAGTACGGGTATGAGCACGAGACAGAGAAGGGGTTCTTACGATGGCTGGCTGGAGCGAGGGAGTTTCATGGGACGAAAGGGTGTAATATGCATATGCTCTGGGAGGGGATTATTTTAAAGTTGTATAAAGGTAAATACAATTAGGATGATGTAGGGAGTAATATAATGAAGAAAAGATACTACTATTGATTATATAGCACTGGTATTTCTAGGAGGGAAGAGTTATACCGGGTATGAGTTATGTGGGGTAAACCGTGGGACTTTGCTATTTTGTATAATAACTTAAATAAAAAATTTTAAATTAATATTAACTTTTAAGTTAGAGTAATAAAGAAGTATTTAACTAAGTCTCGTCTTACAGGTTAGAGGAGGTAGCTATAACTCTAAACACTACTATGGCTAGCCAACCTTATATGGGGCAAAAGTCCGTGTTATTGGCACATTTGCAAATCATACACATAAGGAAGTTCACAGTAAATTAGAGACTTTCGGCCTAAATCCGACCGGCAAAACAGACTACGACATTATACTCGCGACTGATGAATCGTATGAAGACAAAGGGAAGACAATACAGGGGTTGATAGCCAGCGGGCGTTCGATACTCAGAGAGGACTGGTTTCAGGCATGTTGCCAAGCTTCCAAATTCGTGGAACCGACAGCAGCCGATTATTTTCTCAGAAAAATGATCAGTCAAGAGTCAGGCATCCTATCACCACCCGGATCAAAGGAGAATACCCCGGTACCCCAGCCGGTAGAGGTACTAATGGAGGATCGTGAGGAAGGGGCTCCTCCGGTTCGTCCTTCGGGTCCTCCACCGGCGGGGGAAGGGGCTCCTCCGGTTCCTCCATCGGGTCCTCCACCGGTGGCCCCCGGTGATCCAACTGGCGGCGGAGGCGGCCGGGGTGCCGCAGGAGGCACTACATTCTCAGATCCATCGCAAATCGCATACTTCGACCAAGCTCCAAAGGGCAGAGAATGTATTCCAATCAGGACCAAGTATTTAGACTGGTGCAAGAACGAGAGGCGGCTGATGTTGACCTATCATCCCGCAGACCAGTTCAAACCTTGGTCGCAACGCCGAACCGGCCAGTTTGAAGTTACGATTGAATGTGTTGTTGGCACAGGTTATATGATTGTGATACTGCCAGACTCATCAAACCCAGCCCTCCCTTGCGCCAGAGCAGGCTTTCTTCTTCGCAAATCCGATTATCCTATTGCTGCTGAAGCATACGTGAAAGCGGTAGACAAGATATCTCCTGTTAGTGGAAAAAACGAATTGGTGGGCAGAGCAATGGCGGACTTCGTTTGGTGGACTGTTGCCGCGGGTGCTCGATTTTGTTACCTGGTGGGTGTGCTTGATGGCGAAACAAAGCCGCGCGTATTTACTCGATCGACGTTCAAGTCAGCCTTTGGCGTTATCGCAGACCGCCAGATCAACGACATCCTCCAGTCATTCGGGCAAGAACCACTAAAGAAGGTCGGCCAGAAACAAGCCCAGATGCTGGTGAAGGTGCGATAGGCTGCGCAGATGCTGAACAGTAGAACACACAAACGAATTTATAAAACAAAAAGCATAAACATACAATTTAATAAAAAAAAGATTATATATTTCTTACTAAGTACTACTTCTAAGTTGTAGTAGCTATATAGGTTAGTATTTAAATTTATAAAATTACAAGGTATTACCTACCTGGGTCTCTAAATGAGAGGCTATAAGTTCTAATCGGAAAACGCTCCGTTGAACATTGCCATTAATAGTCTGGAGTAGGCAGACAGAGGAATGTATTATTTGTCGCTGGTGCTGTAGTTGTAGCGCAGCACCTGAAGGAACCGGGATATTTCGTCGGTGCTATAAGGGTGGCCGGCTTTAGGTAGCGGTGAGTTCATTGCAAAAGGTACCGGTAAAGGAAGTTAACGTAAACCTAAGTAAAGAAGAAAGGTCTTGTAAAGTTTTATTTATTTCTATAGCTAGTACTATAAATACCTCAGTGTCCGCCCGCTTCTGATAAGCACAGAAATAGATCACTCCCACACTTTATTAGGAATAGCTGGTGTGGGTTATGTTCTGGTTCCCCGATCTCTACTCCGCATGCGGTTTAAAATAACTCTGTCATAAATGATGAATGCTAAAAGTGCTAAAATTAAACAGAAGCATGTGATCGTTACAGTAACATAGGCTGTCACTGACCACCGCCCTTGCTGCACGGCATAAACACTCAGGAGAGTGGACGCCAACCCCATACCAGTCGAGACAATCGTGGATTATCGCCTAGGGCTGTTAAAAAGAGAGGTCGTAGTTAGCGAGCCCACTTGGATGGCAGGGCCGCTCAGCAGCAGAGACCCGTCATGCGTGTCTTAAGTAGCGGGAGAGAGTCAAGCCTTAGACAGTTCCAGCTTTATGACTGTATGCTTTTTTTGCCCAGCCTCTAAAGTAGAGCACTTCTAGCAAGATGATAAAAGCAAGACAGCCACTGTGGTCCGGTACTCATTTCATTGTTGTCCCATAGCCATTGTCGCGCTGGTTGACGGGGCTATACGTGTGGACCCACACTAGCGCCAGCCTGAACATCAACATGGGAAACACCACAATCTGCATTCCGCAGCCGAGAACCATCACCCGTCTACAGCGCCTTTGACGGACGAAAGAAGCGGCAGACGCCGTGATGCACAGCATCATCGTCGAGGCTTGGATCAACGACGTCGCCATGGCTGACGCACAGCCTGACACGCCGAGTCCTTCGAAGCGCGCACGAATGACCGAAAACGCCAACGATGAAATCGCCTCGTTCGAGCTTGATACGACGGATCTCGAGAAGACGCCCATTGTCCCATCGCGGATGGGCGCTGTCGCCGGCAGCTCGAGGTCGGCATCGTCATTCCCGACCGCGCTCGCCAGCAAACCAGCCTTTTCGTACGACTCGAGCGAAACATCGCGGTCCCGGAGCACCTCGCCAACCAAGCGCTTCGCTTCTAGAAAACGGAGAGTCTACTGGGCCTCGCGGTGCCGAGCGAGTATAACAAGCATAGATCTCTGGCGACTGCTGTAGCCGATGATGCCCATCAACTTTTGGAGGCACTGTCTGCCGTTGGAGCCGGGGACTACCGGCGGTGATGCGACAAAACGATCCGCAGATCCGGCGACATGCATGGCGCGACGAGACGCAGCCGACGAGCGCCGCCGAATATGCAGCGGCGCTGCACAACCATGAGCATCTCTGCCGTATCGTCGACGAGTCGCTTGCCTCAGCCAACAAGCACCGGTCTGAAGCCGGCTGGAACAACCTCGTCCACACACCCCTGCTCCAGCATGCTACACAGAACATGTCACATCTTGAGGTCGAGCCTATCATCTCGGCGCAAATCCTGCCCGCGTTTCGTCCGCTGCTGGCCTCGGGCAAACGGGTTCCGCTGCTGTCATCAGAGGCGAGCACCGCCGGCAGTAGCGTGTCGGGCCGCAGCGTCGCCCCAATCGCCACGTCGGTCCATAAGATGGCCGATTACGCGCTGGTGCTCCACCCTTCAGACACCTTGCAATCATTAATTAATCACTTCCTCGCGAGCGAGCAGTGGGAGAGACAGTCGATCATTCAAACGCGTTACGAGCCGTTACGCGCACAGCCCGCACCTATTTTTATCGAGACGAAAACTATTTCAGGCGCGCAGGACAGTGCGAATATGCAGTTGGGTATATGGGTCGCGGCTTGGTGCAAGCGCATGCGTGCCGTGGTGTCACGGGCCGGAACGGACGAGAAGGTATTAACGCTGCCGGTGATTCAGGTCACTGGCGGCGACGTATGGTCGGCGCTCTATGTAGTGGACGATGGTACACGCATTGTAACTTTTTATCCTAGTCGTGACAGGCTGTTCATAGCTCCCTCTTTCCATCTCCGAGCTATCATGTACATATTGTGAACAGATATGCTGATCTGCTATTAGCGCGTGATCGATGCCGATTGCTGCATTGGCAATACGAGCAGCATATTGGACATCTATCAGCTGCAGGCGTCCATCGCGGCGCTGGGGCTTTGGGTCGAAGAGACTTTCACGCCCCGGTTGACAGATCTTCTGGCGCGCGCCGTGGAGAACTAGGCGTGAGGGACGCCGTTGCTGGACATTCAGACTGGCCGGACAATGGCTCAACGGCCAATAGGTTCGCGCCACTTGCCACTTAATGATTGTACATTGTACATTTGGGCTCATTTTGGAGCACCAGCACTAAACTTATAACATCGCTTATTGTCCAAGACGGTATTATTCTATATCCAAGTGAGTTGTACCATAAGCGGTCACAAGGCACTCCTCCCGTCGTACCTAAGTCACTCGTCCCAGAAGGCACACACAGGGTAATAGTATTTCCCATTCGGGGTCCGATCTTACTGCATTACTTTATAACTGCCACTAAAACGAGAATGTGTGCTGCAAAGCAATTACTCTTGGACTTCAAGTCTCTACATGACGCCAACATCATACATTATGGTAAGCAAGCCTTGCTTGCTGAGGCAGGGCTTGCTGAAACGAGCTAAAAGTTCAAAGACTTAGTCATTCACCAAATGGAGAGCAAGAATAAAAAGGACTAATAATTCTGATCATTATCAAAGTTGAGACTTTATGCAACGGCTGAAGTCTGTTTGGTGTTGCGGTTCTAAGCAGAGGCGAATCTGCCCTTGGTGCTATATGAGCCCTCTCTCCGACAAGGAGAATTTTAATGCGCATGATTTAGTGACAGCTGTGGCGTACTTCTTCTTCATCTACTAAGGACCACGGACGATGCATTTTATGCTTGGTTGAGCAGGGGTATGTCTAGTGACAAATCACACAGAGAACTCTTGTTCATCAAATACTGCCGTACGAATGTGAAGCCGGAGCGGAAGCAACCATGAGCAGCAGAGCTATTACTTCTTCGGCTTTGTTATAGACTTTCATTATTCTGCACTGGCAGCTATCAAGTGCAGCGTCGCAGACCACTTGGTTGGGTGTAAAATTAGTGTGTAACGTAGCGATTGGCAGAGAGGGAGCCTAGTTGTTGCTGGACACGGCCACGGTGATATAGTAGAGTGTTTATTTACTCGTTCAACGGCTCGAGTCTCGAAGATCCGAACCGGAATTCTCCAACAAAAATGGCAAAGACTGTGCCATTGCTGCGCCCGAGAATGTAGACGAGGATCTAATCGTCGGCAGTAAGCGGGTTGAAGAGCATAAAATACGCCACGGTGAGGTGGAATAGGAATATCGAGGTGATGATGGTTTTGCCAGCGATGAGCGCCATTCTAGCGGTGTTTCTTCTGTCGTTGGTTGTCGGTAGGTCGTGTCGCGTGTTGTCCGTCGTCGCCAAGGGGTGCGTGCTGCCCAAGCTCGCTCGTTGGACGTGATTGTCTAGCGTGCCGATCCAAATTGCAATGACGTCCGAGGCCGTTGAAGTAGGCGCCCGATACAAATCCCGCCGTGAGCGATGGTGTATTTTTGTCATAGAAGGGGGAGGAGGGAAGGAGTTGGCTTGTCGCAAAGGAACAAAACGGTACAGGGAAAGACGTTTTGGCTAGCGGCTTTGTTTCCCCAAAGTAAAGCGCGGGTGCGAGGCAGTGACGAAGTGTGGCAGTGACGGTCTGAGAAGGGCAGCGTATCAAAGAAGTGCAAATGAAAAGCAACAAGAAAAACACCAGGCGCCAGTAGAGTGGTAGTAGAGATGGGCAGAATGTCGTGCAGGAGAACAGTTGGTGTATGACGAAGCTCGTCGCGTTACAGCTCACAATGCCGGGCGCGTGCTGCAAGAAGCAAGTGCAGGCAAGTAATACTGGCTGGTAAGCACTTTAAGTTACGCCAAATTTTGGGTGTGGCGCGCTACTAGGAGCTGGCTTTGTGGCGCTCGACGTGGGCATGGCTGGATGGTCGCTAGGAATCAGACGAATGTGTCGTTGCTTTGGGTGGGATGTAGGCTTGAAATAAAGGTATCATTATATTAAAGAGGCTTTGAGCTGATGCTGTGCTGTCATTTTTAGACAAGATTGCATTGCAAGGCCACCCTTCTATGCAGAAGCGATCAACCATGAGAACAAGGACGGATCCTGCACTTAAGGCATGCCAGTGCGCTTGTCAAATTACCCCCCTGTTAATAACTAAAATTGAAACGTAAGGTAGATATGAGCGATTCTATGCAGTAAACGAAATTCAACGCTCATAACCGGCCCAGACAACCGTACCGCCAACCCTCGAAGCACCAAAAAATTACACACTATGAAAGCATCTCATAAAGTCATCATCAACTCCTGCCCCGCTGTGCTTAATATAGAAACTGCCGCAACTGAGGGAAGTTCTCCCACCATGGCGAGTCCATGCTCCCGTTATGCAGATCCGACGCGAAAATCTCAAACTCGGCGTTCAGCTCAACGCCGCCACGCTCCGTCTTGGTCATCAGGGTCTTCCAAGGCGGCAGCACCAGCCGCATCGACCGAAAGTACAGGTCCACCGAGCGCCGGGCATCCTTGTGCTGGTTGAGGCATAGGTAGTTGCGGAGCGCGGGGAAGGGGATGAAGTCGAGGCACTTAGGGTGTGGTATCGTAATCTGCGCCTGCGTCGGACGCATGATGGCGGGGACGTCCGCCATGAACTCGGATGACGGATAGAAGCGCCACTAGATTCTGCAATGTCAGCATGCAGTCGCGAAGTAGGCGAGATGGGTTTATACGTACCCTCAACAGTCGATCGAGAGGAGAAACACGCCGCACAGGGCGTCCACGTGGGTAAAATCGTACTGCCGCAGTATCGACGACAGGATGACGGCGAGCGGCGGGGACGCGTCCGTATGGTGCAGCAGCATGTCTGTGAGGGCCGGGTTTCGCGGCGCGTTCATGCCGCGCCCGCTGGCCATGTTGTCGAGCTCGACGGCCATGATGACGGCGATGCGCTCCGTGCACTGCGCGTCGACGCCTTACTGCTTGCCGCACCGGCACTCCACCACGGGGCCCTCACCGCGGATCTCCGCCAGCAGCGCCTCCATGTCCATCTGGGCCTGGAGCGGTTGCTGCAGGAAGACATGCTGGGCGTACATCCGCTCCGTCAGGTGGTCGCAGAACGGCGCCTGGCCGCCGGCGGTGCCCGCGCTGGTAACTTGGAGGGAGGTGGTGGCGGGCACTGCGGCGGAGTTGAGCGGCGTCGTCGGGTACGAAGAGGAGCTCAACGGCTCGGACTCGGGCGCCGGCGGCGGACATGAGAGCTGGCCGGCGAGCCCGTGGAGGGGGTGCTGCGTGCCATCGTGGGACGCACTGGGCGACTGGTGGGGTTGGTGGTGATGGTGTTCGTAGTGTGCCGCTTCAGAGGTGGTACGCTGGCGTAAGTGCACCACCAACTCGTCGATGGTGTGACGGAGAAAAGAAATGCCACGCTCAATGTTCTCCAAGCGTGTCTTGTTCTCGGCACGGTTTTCGCGATGCTTGAGCTTGTCGATGCGGCGCTTGTTGCCGAGCTGCTTCTCGGTCAGTATTCGCTTGGGTTTGGGCGGAGACTTTGACTCCATTGTGGTGATGATGGCGGCTGGTGGTGCAAGAAGTAGGGTACGGTATTCGTGGGACACAGCCAGCTGACGGGAGGGGCCGGGAAAGGATGGCGTTGTGTATCCAAAAGATTGGTTTCAAAGCTGCAGGATAAAATTGTTCCGCGGAGATGCGTGGTGGTGAAGTTTTCCTTATCGAAACCGGGGGAGAGAGATCAATCCATGTGGGAGTGCGTCAGTGGGTTTGGTGGACGACGGCCTACAGGGTGACGCGGAGTTTGTCGTGGGTATGGTGTTGGCAGCTGCCAAAAAGGTACAAGCACTAGGTACTGTACCTATCTGTGAGCAAACGAGAAACCTTACGACAGCGGGGCACATGGCAACTTGGCAATGTAGACTTGATAAACTTGACCGTCCAGGTCTGTGCTTCAAGAAAAGGAGTTGGAGCCGACATAGCGCAAACCTGCAGCCCCGTAGGTGCCCCGAACGCGGGGTTTCGTAGAAACACACTATACTTATACCGGGTTGAGTCGCGAAAATTACGCCTGTTGGCCGCGTGGCCGATGCGGAAACGGAGCCTTCGGCCCGTTTTGTCTGAGAACGAATGCGAAGACGTTACAGGCAATTTCTCTCCTTGCTTGAGTAAGTCTCGGCGGATACCAACTATATGGCCCTGTAATATCATGCCATCGTGCGCCACTTGACTTGGTAATTATTACAGAAGCGGGATACTTGACGTTGAAATACAGATGGAGATATGCTAGTAGTTCCTACATTTGTCAAGAGCGCGCGCTAGCTTGAACGCTTCAGCTCATATCCTGCATCAACAGACTCCTGAGAGTATGTTCGACGCGTATGTAACTAATGTAAACTCGAGCCGTGGAGAAGCACATATATATCAAAGAACAATGTATCGTTTTAGCGAATTGGTATCGGTTTTGCGAATAGATAAGCTAGCTAAGTTGACTGATTCAAAGGATGCATTGATTGATTGAGATTAATCAGCGATTGAGTCATAAGAGCAGGGCGCGTACGCTGTACGACACAGGCAAGGCGTTGTCGTCAAAGGGCGCTACCTACATCACTCTTATGAGCACATAAGCTTTTTGTGATTCCTTATATAGGGACTAAAAATGGCATTTTACAGCTACTGCACCACTCTCTCTGTCCCCAATGACATGATTATCCAATTTTCACGGCTAAATTCAGGCCTAAGTGTTGGCACTAGACGTGCCAATCGATCCCTTGGCAAAGGACACGATGTACCAGGCACTTTAAGTGTGATTCTACGTAACTGCAAGATTGACTACTCACGAAAGCAGGACTGGCCGGGATTCTTGCTCCGCCCCCGGATAGCTATCTACTGGACAGGGTGGCTGAAGGGCGACTCTGGGATGTGGTTCATCTCGGAAGTCGATCCGTTAACGCTCTGAGTTGTCGCGGAGCTTGAAGGCATATAGCCGATACTAGGTATGCTTCGGCCTTGCTGGCTGCTATTGCTCGATCCTTTAGTGGCTGTGACACAGTGAGTAACCTAGTGGCCATGGTTTTACATGAGTCTTGCTTGGATCGCCTCCAAGATACGAGGAAGTGGCGTGGGTGCTGGCATTGTGAGACAAGTCTGTGCTGCTAGGGGTAACATGACCATCATTACGTCAGTGAACTGTGTAAGGCAGCTGCGGGGAGATCGGTACGTGTAGTTGCGCAGCATGCGTCATGCAAGTACGGATCTCCATCAAAACTTCGGGAGGCACGCAATCGCTGTAATGCCACGAAATAACAGTCGGACTCGGTAACCATTTCCGCAACAGCCAAAGGCTGACCGACTAAGTCATGTCCTAACTTTCAAGAGACGGGTCATGTAACGGGCTAGCATCAGTTCAGCGCGGATCAGCGGCAATGTCGACGTCTAACATCGACTTGGCTCGATACTGGCATAGTATCGTCCCCACACGCACGGTAAGTATCTCATGTGCTCTTACCATACTGACAACTTGAAATAGCCTAGCCACGTCCGTAACAGCCCAGGGTCGTCCGACCTAGCCGCATCCTTTCTTTTGACAGATGAGTCATGTAACGCGCTGGCTTCAGTTAGGCTTGGATCAACAGCAATGCCGACTTAGCTTAGCATTGGTATGCTATCGTGCAACACGTAGGGAATTCTCATATGCTCATACCAAAATATATACGCAACTCGACTCGGCCTATTTTCAAGATAGATTTGACCTCTTGCAATGTTCTTGAGCTTTATGTTTATGGCGTGTTTATGTGTCTACAGTACGCCGAGGATTTTCTCTATTCCTATCGTTTGAAGAAAAGTACATATATATGCGTAGAAGAACCCAAACTCAACAAACTCATCCAGACAATTCTAAGATCGGATTTCACTACCCGGCCTAATTTGAATCATCGTCTGTTCAAACCGTTCGACAATATGCAACTCTTCTCTACACTTCTTCTCGCCATCTTAGCAGCTGTGGTGTCACTGCCCCCTTTGTGAGTCTTTAATGAATCTATAGATTGCAAAGAGACTTACTAATTGACCCAGAATCAATGCTCTGCAACGAACAACAGGCCCGACTTTTTTGAAAAGGAGCAAAACTGGGGATATGCCGACGATGATGAAGATGGTTCAAGCGACGCTGTCAAAGACCTATTAACTTTGACGTCATTCGTCCTTCCCGCGAGATATCTAAATAGGGCTGTTGTGGAGAAGCTTAGGAGCCAATGCATCAAGGAGAGCAATAAGACCCTACGTGACTGCATAGAGGCAGAAGGGACGGCTTCAATGAGCTCTCTTGCAAATTCACGTTTTGGTTACCCCAATTGCTACGTCACTACAGCCAATCTGACCGCCTACACGTGCAAATCGACGCCTTCAGATAGCCACTCTAGCTCGAATTACTTAGCCAGAATCAACCAACTACTCGTTGCTTCTGAATGCAGACATTATCAGTGAGGTGCATAGGTGTCGCTAGTACTGTTAGTTGCTTTGATTTATACGCTGGGGAAGGCTTACCGCAATTCTCGGCCGCAGTAACGCTAAGTAACATGCTTGTATCTCCAGAGTGATGCTGTAGCAGAAGGTAGGGGTAACCACTGCAAGTTGCTGTCGCCCAGAGTATGACGGTTTTCTGTCTTTTCACTAATTGCCCAGAAACAGCTTCGTTACAAACAGGCTTTCAATCTTTGAATGTATGGAATAAATTACTCCATATGGAGAGTTCCCTATGGAATAATCGTATTACATACGTATTGAAATACACCTGAAGCGTTGGTCCTTCCCGGAGGCTGACCAGAGGTTCTCACTGACATCAGTTCGGTCAGCTACAATCGTGATCTGCTACAGTCCTCCATCGCCGCAACTGATAGCAAAGGCTCCACGGTACTTTCTTCATACACCACTGATCTTTTCTCATCTGCAATCTCTCCACTTCAAGATGCATCCAGCTTGGTTTGCCGGCAGACGCGAAAGCGCAAGGCGACCAGCAAACACTGCGGCCTATGCACGTGAACCTCAAGACTCAGAGACTGTCCGCTACCCTCGCAAGAATACCAAATCTATTACTGCATGCACTGTACATATCCGGTCCATACACGCACTTGTTTCTGCTGTCAACTATACCGCGCAAGACCTGATCAGCCTCTCCCATGGCCCCATACAGCTTGTCTTTACTTCGTATTGCGTGAATTAAGATATCCTCCAGAGAAAGCTACAATCCCCCCATCGAAGATTCATCCTTCCGTAGACATCTGATCGGCTCCAAATCACAAAGCCTTCCTTGTTTTTCCGTCTGGAATTGTACAGTTTGTCTGATTCCGCTACGGAGAGGTAGCTTGGTTGGTTGTCTTTTCAAAAATCAAATCCGTTCAGCTATTCGCTCGAGGAACGGATGTTTACGTATTGTCGTAAGCTCTGGCCAATCTTGGCGGCAGACTTGAGCAAATGGGCAGACGGTTCCGTCCTGGCTTGGTTGACAAAAAGTTCTTGCAAACCAACTAGGGAGCCAGCTTTGACTTCCGTAAATAAAGGCTCGGCGTACTTCCGACACATAATTACGCCATTAAAATAAAACCAATGCTATGGACGATTGTAGGAGGTCAGACATGTCCTGCACAAAGTCGTCAGTAACGAATTTAGTATGAGCAGATGAAAATGTACCCTACATATGGACATTATAGCATACCAATGCCAAGCTACGTCGGCATTGCCGTTGATGCAGGCCCAACTGAGGCTATTACACTTACATAGTTCATCCTGTCAAGAGACGACGTGACTAGGTCGGGTGACCTTGCGCCGTTACGGAAGTGCTTACGAATAGGCTAGTTCAAGTTGTCAGTATTGCAAGAGCACATGAGTAATAGACCGTACGTGTGGGGCCATGATCGTGCTAATGTTAAGCGAAGCTGACGTTCGACGTCGACATTGCCGTTGATCCGCGCAGAACTGATTCTAGAACGTTTCATAGCTCGTCTGTTAAGAGAAAGGACACGGCTCAATCGGACAACCTTTGGCTGTGGTGGAAGTGATTACCGAGATCACATTCAACCTTGCCTGCACTCCTTTATTTCCGTAGCATCGCGCTGATTCGTGCTCGGTCAAGTTTGATGGAGATCCGTACCCGCATGACGCATGCTGCGTACTATACATACCCGTCTCCCCGGGAATATTTGACTAAATTCACTGAAGTAATGGTCTCGCATTAGCCCTTGTAGCATAAAATTGTCTCGTAATGCTCCATCATCAAGCATAATGGACAATATCGTGGATTGGTTGATTGCATAACAATTCAAGTCGTGGGTTGACGTTGACGCTTGTTGAGGTCAATACGCTGATCAAACAGTGGATGTCGTAGATGGATTCCTCACCCTGGATTGAGGAAAAGAAGTGCTGCCCTACTTTAAGCAAATGTGACGGTCTATAGGTGCATGATCTTTTGCCATAGGTGCCATGACTCTTACCGGTGCATGATGTTATCGCGGCGCCTGATATCCGTACACAGGATATAGAAACACTGGTGTATCAACACAACTCCACCATGTCCCAGTTCGCTGATAGTGCGGAATCCTGCAAGTCTCCAAGTCTGAAATAGCGAGCCGGACATGCCCGCCAGGAGCCCGGCAAACTGGACTTGGACTTGAATCCCGTCGTGGGGCCGCTTGAACCGCCCAACGAAACTTTTCCGATACTGATACGACGCCTGAATGCCCAGCGTTGCCTACACGCCGGTCAAGTAGATGCTAAGCGGCCCGCTGACCTAGGCCTGCTGCTGCTGCTGCGGAATCTTCTTCGCCGTCTTGCGCAGCTCACCTGGCAGATCACCTGCTCATCCACGGCCTCGCCGCTCAGCTGCAAATGCTCCCCCCATCGCCATGTTGTTAGACGTTACTAAAGTAGCTGCCCTCGCAAAAATACGAGTATGGTAACCCGTTCCCCTTGGATCCGGGCCAGATCGCCGTGGCACGCAGACGCATAAATCACGTGGCCCGCGAATGTAGTGAACACATCCCTTGTCGAGCGCCTCGTGAATACTTCCTTCAGTATTCCTTCGACTGCAAATTGCGCCGGGTGGAAGCCGGGCGCACACGAGTCCTCCTTGCCAGCGGCGGCTGTCTGGCTCCCTGAATCAAAAGAGCAGCACCTCAGTCCACCATTATGTGCCCTCTTCTTACTTGTAGTTATAGCATTACAATTTTTGTAGGACAAAGTCTACATTGAACTGGCCGAGTTTGTAATACATTAGTACTCAACGCACGTAAACTGCACTCTACTTACTAAAACTTATGTATAATAGTGCTAAGAAATATGCTATTCCTAGGGTGTAGTTAAGAACACGAAACGTAACCACTTGGCCGTTTATGGCAGGGCTTCTGATATGTAGCTGTAGTTCCGTATTTTATGACTCGATGTATGGTGCTCAGATAAGTATATACTAGTCAGGATGTGGGTAAAAGTGCATTTAGACATTCGTGCCACTAGTATAAGCTGAAGAAAACTGACAAAGCCTTATCCCCGGTATTAATACATCAGGGTCATCGCATTAACTAGTGCCAAGTCCTTCGAGCGAGGACTTTAAAGTTATCCTGCAAGTTTTTTTTAACCGGCTCCATCTCTCCCTCAATTTCTATCTTTACTATATATAGCTGTAGAAGCATCAGCTGGACTCCAGTTTCAGCAGCCTCTACTCAGACAAACCACCTTCAATCTATATTACCTACTGTTCAACTTCACCACACTACCACCATGATTGCCTTGTCCTTGTTACTAGGTGCCGCCGCGGGAGTCAACGCGATGATCGGTCGCGAAATTTCAGCCGTTAAGCTCACACCGAATTCATTCTTCTGTGCAGAGGACTGTGTCCATGAAGGTGTCTACTTTTCATCCCTTGGTAACTATTGCCTTGAGAAAGATATGATTGTCAACGTCGACGCCAATGGCGAGGATCAAATTGAGGAGGCCACTGGTAATGCCCTCGACTGCCGCGGAGCAAAACTAGTATTTGGAGCGACAGGTGTACGCCAGTTCTTTAGCGGAGAGAAGGATTTGTACACGTGCGACGTCGAGAACGCCACGAACCCCTCCGATTTCGAATGCGCTTCTTTCAAGTCTTCCGGCTTTGCCGGGATCGCTGTGAAGTGGGCGGACATCGAAAAGGAGCTCAAGTCGACCACGGGACAGGGCACTCCTCAGGAGAACAAGCCTTCTCAGGAGAACAAGCCTTCTCAGGAGAACAAGCCTACTCCCGAAAAGTATAGAGAGGAGTGTGCTAAGATTGGCAAGCAAGATTTTGATAAGTGCCGAGAGACTAGGGAATTCGCAGAGTGTGAGAAGGAAGGCGAAGATTGGATTCTAAAGTGCAGATTAACGTCGGGCACCGACTTGTGGTCTGAACCTGATCTCAGCAGACGCCGCCTTTGAATTTGAGGCTGCAGCACAGGTTTTCACCCGGAGCGCGTTGTGTGGCTACGTGGATAAGGCATGGAGCCACGGTGGCTACGGTTTTTTATAGATAGAAGTACTAGATGGTCTCTTAGACCACAGACGAGTATTACGCTCAATCAATCAATCAATATCCTTCTTCTCCCATTGTAACAAACCCATTAACCTTTGAAACCACATCAAATATCTTTTATAAAAGTCTTGCCCCTTTATAAAAGGCGAAAACAAAACTCTCAGGGAGCTTACCAGGAGGACGCTGGGAACACCACCAGAAACTAAGATGGGACAATCCATCTGACCAGCCCTGATAACATATGTGCCCAGGGAATCTTTTCCAACGGGGCTAGAAAAATGAATTTATACAGATAGCATTAAAACATTCAAATCACTCAGATGATGGTGCAGACAGGCTTCGTGACATGGATATCACACCAAGATGAATGCTTCTGGCACCTTGAACATGGCATTCCGCCGGTGAGACATGCAACGGGCATTATTGAGGGCAGGGAGGCACGAAGACAGGAGTTCGAGCACCCCGGCAAGCGCGGTTATGAAATATGCGTATCTTGTCGCTCATGGTGTCTGAGACTTGTTCACTCAGCTGTCCTCGGCAGCGGCCCGGCCGGTAGGGCTAACGATCAGACAAGCTCGATTTCAGCCCTCGAACTTGCTTATTGAAGGGTACCCCAATTCCATTGAAGCTTGGCTTGACCATGTAGCCAACTCGATTGACGGCTTGTCAAGTACTTGATATGCTACGCCTATTTAGGTAATTCGTACAGACCTGGCGATGTCGCGATCCCCCTCAATATCTTTGTGTGATGGGCTGCTAGTAGAGTGATACAATTATCTAGCTCCTATGCTGTTTATTATCAGCATGAAGAGGTAAGGAAGTGAATCAGCTTTATGAGAGCATGACAACAATTTTAAAGCCTCGAGCCAATGGAAGGTTCTAGAAGCCCGGCGGCATAGCCGCCGCGCAAGCGGCTTGCCCGTTACACTTTGAACTAATCCAATTCTTCTGTATTATCTCGGCTTCAACTTCATAGTGTAGTAGCATTGTCAACGACCGCTCCAGCAGGTCCTTGCACTTGTTCGCCTTCTTCGACGCCACAAAAAGCACAACCTCGCCTTCATCGTCTCCTCCTACCTCCGCCACTGCAAGCGCGGTAAACATGAGTGGCCCCTTCTGCCCGTCGCATATAAAGGCAAGGCTGCATGAATTCCCTGCGCAGCTTGTGCTCCAGGTAGCGTGGGACGGGGTACGGCGCATGCAGGGCGCGCGGTCCAGGTTGTCAAGGAGGAAAAAAGCCTCATAAAAGCGGAGAGGAGGCGGCTGAAAGGATCTAGACGGGGTTTGCTGGCGCGACCCTGCCCCACGGGGATGCTGGAGTGTCGTTGGTGCTGACACGGTGACGGTGATGAAGATAGTAGCCTAGTGGTAGAATTACTTTGACTGGATCTGATTGAGATTTTTGAGTCTGAATATTTGCAAGATTTTTTTTTTGCATGAGCTCATGAGCTGAGGGATGCCGTCACCGTGCATCGGGGGGCCTACCACTAACGCATCACACCACCACGCGCCGCGAATCACAGCTCACCACATAGTCCAGACCACGCTTTTCTAGAAACGTTCTGTGTGGGCGAGGCCCACCACTTATGTTGTATGTCGCACCGCTGAAGTCATGCATATGTGACAAGTCAATGAGTGACAAAATGCCCATGCAACGGTGAGTGTGCACAGGGCAGAGGCGACGAACTTACCGCCATTGAAGGGCAGGACAGTATGGGCATGCCGTACGGATTTTATCTCGTCTATCTCTGCCTTTCTGGGGGGCGGTTCAGCTGCAGTAACACGACTAGGACGAGGCAGGCAGGATGTTGCAGGTGGTGACATGTGCATTGGAGAAGTTCACGGCATGTAGGACCAGCGATCAGCGGCCTCGCTGCTCAGCCTGAAGAAGATACGGATACTAGGTGGTATGTATTTTGGTAACTACTGTGATACTTCTTGTGTCAATGAATAACAGCTTGGAATCGACAAAGCATCCGGGCGAGAAACGGAGAGCTCGATTCAGATGGAAGTTCACTCACCTTCGCCTACATGGTCCGTGGGATGCAGCGGGTTTTCCAGTACAACCCCGGATGAATCTTGCCTTGCAGAATTTGAGTAGATATCACCTTCAACACTTGACAACGCAACTACACTCTCCAAGACTAGTCTCAAGGCGCGTTGTCTCCGCATACAGCTCCGCGTTGGTGATCCAACTGGACAGAAATTAACACGAAGCCTCACACGTAGCAGGCTTACTCTCTGAGTTTGGAACTCCGATTGGAGGCAACCTCGTGTAGTTCATATTATTGAGCGGGAAGCGAGACGCGACGCATGCATACTGAGCTGGCATTCCAGGATCAGTATTTCACTGCGACTGTCTCAGCTATGCCCCTGCATCCTGCAGAGACTAAACGCACTCACCAGTGATGCGACTAACTATTTGGGGGACGGTAATAGGTAGCGCAATGCTTGTATAAGACCAAGAAAACTACAATAGATGGGGGCAAACAAGACACCGCCATCAGCAGCCACGAAACCAGTGACATACTGTCGCGAAAGAAAGTCCCTGGGTTACAATCGCAATATAGTCTAAGAAGTATGTATTAATACTCAATCCCATCTTTATTAAACTTCCTATGTGCTGACAGCGATAGTGGCGTCAGAAGATCTGAGAAAAGATGGTAAGAATATCCTCTGGATGCTGCAAAATGACGCGGGACTGACCGACCAGCGTCGCAAGTAGAGGTGGTGAACGCAATTCCAAATCAA
This sequence comes from Cordyceps cateniannulata, assembly GCA_028828415.1. Lineage (NCBI taxonomy): Eukaryota > Fungi > Ascomycota > Sordariomycetes > Hypocreales > Cordycipitaceae > Cordyceps > Cordyceps cateniannulata. The sequence goes on along the minus strand of JAPHMX010000013.1, from coordinate 154,493 downwards.
CTCAAAATCATCAAAGACTTTCCTCCTCGTGACGGGTTGCAGCAACATAGGTTAGCCGCAAGCACAGAATTCAACTGCTCTCGATGCAGGCAACTCAAAAAATCGAAGCTCGTTGCGACGAAGATAGGCGGACGGGACCAACTCTACTGCAATGGATGTTATGGATTTCTATTGGCAAGTACTCACTCGAGAAATTGATTTAATCCATGATAGCTGTTGTAACTCTGATAAACCGTAACTTGAAACCCGAAACCCAACCCTAAGAAACCCTAAGTAACCATAGTGGCCCAGATGATAGCAACATGACTGATAGCCATGTAGTGGATGTAATGGGAGCTGGCGTTCGCAACGTATGAGCTGAACTCGAACTGCGGTGAAGTAGGGTTAGCAACTGACTTGAGTTGCTCTTATGTTTTGAATTAATTACGCTCCTGATCAGCGCCACTGGCCCATCCAAGATCTTGGAGACGGTGGTGGATGGACTCATCATTGTGTCCGGCAAGGCAATGGCAGCATGCTTGTCGCCGTCGATTGATGCAAACATGACAGATTGCAATCACTGAGATGTCTGTGGATACAATGCGCTAATAAAAAATTGAGGCCGAGTTCTTCTCTTCTTCAGCTCTCCACCTTGTCGCGGAAGTTTGGCTAGCCCAACATGTTTTGGACACCGGCCGCCGAAATGTGGCTTCTAGAAACGTGCCTTGTAAATTGCTATGAATTGATAATATTAGATAGTACAGTAGAGGTACTGTACAATAGCAGATATGTTAGGCATACAATAAGGTACATCACGGTTGCCTCAGGCGCCTCTGTGGCGCTCCGCCATAGCCCTGGCGAACCGCCAAATGCCAGAACAGCACAAAGGAATAAGTGCACGGCTGCTAGCCCGTCAGGTGCCACCCCGAGTCGACCAAAAAGCATTTAAGATAGAGTCAGTCTCCACCACAAGCCAGTGAAATCACACAGTGAGTGGCTCTGACTCAAATGGCCCTGAGCGCTGATCGATTTATTTCGATGTTTCTACACGAGAATTCGATGCTTTTCAAAGACACTGGAGGACTAGTGCAACAGAAAGAGCATTAGCTCTTTGCCAAGCTGGGCTGGTATGGGGCAGCCGTGCTGCGCAACTAAGCATTCAATTTCTCGGCCGTTGTAATGATCTCTACGTTGATCACTCATCGATTTCTGGGCGAAGCCCCACTCATAGCACAACAGTTCCGAGATGAACGGTGCATGTATTTACCTATTTCTTTGTATAGTACTATACTGTACAATACACCCTTGTGTCATTGGCGTGTGACTTGGAGTCGCCGGAGGCCTCTGTTCCTTACCGCCTTAGCAGCGGACAAATTTTCCTTCGCAAAAGCATCCTCTGATTGGTACGAAAAGGATCCCTCGAGGACCACCACGTTTTCCTGATTTGGCCAAAAATCAGAAAACAAGGGTCAACTCATCGATCAAATTGGTCAACCACGGTTACTAGGTACATGTGGTCGGCGCATTAATGCAAGGTAGCAATGCTCACAAAGGCTGACACCCAAGCGTGAAAATTCAGGAGAGTGGCGTGATGCTTTTGCCTTCTGGAAAGCCCTTTCTGTTTGGTTCACTTTCGCTCTTAGGGTGGAAGAGGATTTTGCTATGTGAAATGGACCTGGACAGCGATCGATGTGAGCGCCGGCCTTATCTACTGGGAACGCACGTGGCTGAGCAATTTGGGATGGGAAGGATGACGAGTGGAAACAAGTCTTGTTGAAGCCTGATATTTGAGGGCTTTCGTCTGATGACAAAATATCAGATGCTATGGCGAATATTACCCTTGGAGAACCAGGGGAGAGTGATTTTTGAGCTGGTTTGGCCTGTAATTTCTCTTTATGGAGAGTCGAGTACCTAGGATGGATGCGGTCTCGTGGCGGCAATGCACGTTCATCCTGCTGACAAGCAGGCCATGCAAAGGTGTTGAGTCAGGAGCATGCTACACCATTCATGACTAGCTACATGGCTATTGGTGAAAGCCAGGCCTTGGACTGTCAAATTCAGGCACATAATCTAATGCTTCATGTGAGTTGAAAGGAAAATCTACCGTAGTTGCTAGTGGTTCACATCGTTACACTACGGATGAGAGACAGCCGTATGACTCGAAGTTTTGTTCTGCCAAGCCACTGAAATGGAGAGATTTGAATGGATGCATCTCTACAAGGGATGCAATGGGTTGCATACTGGAAGAATGTGTCTATTATTGCAGGAATTCTACATGTATAAGTATGGGAGAATATCTCAAAGACTTCACAAACACTGCATTCTTTTTTTGCAAGACAATTCCTTCCCATACAATACAATTTCGGTCAAGCACACTCAACTCTGGATTCACTCCTTGGACGTCTTATAACCTAATATCGACGTTTGCAATACAATGCAGCCCCACTGGTTTTCAACTCTATGGGGTCTGCTACTCTTTCTGTTCTTGGGTCTCAGCCATGCTAATCCCAATGATGTCGATGAACATATACCTGATAACATCAAGTCCAAGATGATATCAGGAGAAGATGCCGTCCGGATCCGGGTCAAGGGTGCGTCCAAGTCACGGACACTGTTTCGGGGCGATACGCGACCGCCTGACATCATATTCAAGGAGGGCTTCCAGCCACGGGGGACGAACTTAGATCTGAGTCTATGGTTAGGAGGCAGCTCGGAAGGCGGCTATGTGTCTACTTCGCGGTCTTTAAAAGTGGCATCGAGCAAGAACTACGCACTGGGAGGCGCTCGTGAGGAGGCCCTCGCAACCTCCGAGGGCAGGGCTCCCGCCGTCGAGGGCTATGCCTACCAGATCGACCCAGAGGGCTTGAGAGGTCTCTGGATTATGAACGCCGGGCGGCCAAACGATCCGAACCTCGAGTTTGCCGTGATAGGCGAGATCCCTGCCAAGAATATACGCTTCGCATACAAGGTCACCAGGAATCCCGATGGCACAGTCAAGGTATCCGAGAAGCCGTTCATGGAAAACAATGACTCGAAAAGAGCTGCACTCGGCTGGTTTTCATGTCTGCGTGATCAAAGCCGTGTGCGTCGTCAGGAAAGACAATGCACCAACTGGGAGGAGGAGGGTATCAGTGACGCCTCAACTTCGGAGGATGTGGGCGGCCAGGAAGGGCGACCATCTGAGAGGCAGAAGCCAAGTAGCAAGACTCCTAGTGGGCCTGCAGACGGCGATATCGATGCGGTAGAAAAGCCGGAGGTCTGCAAGCGGGACATTGACTGCACCGCGTCTGAAAAGACCCAGCCCGAGAACAAAGACAGCGAGGGCAGACTCGAGAAAACGCCGCCAGCCAAGGATTATCCTGACCGTTTTTCGGAAGAGCAACTCCTTGAAGTATCAGAGAAGTTCCCTGAAGAAGAATTTCCGCGTATGGCAGCCAAATTTGGGCTTGGGAAGCTTTTTCGTCGCCAGCAAAACCCCTTGTCTTTCGATAAGGTCAAGGTATCGCTCAAAGGATACAAACCACTCTCCCTTGCGCCAGCAAAGATCAAATTGAAGCTGGGCAAGCTTAGGGCAGGGGGTAATGCTGCTCTTCTTGGCGCGGGCGCCGGCATTTGGGTCTCTGACATGATGAGAGTGTTCTTGACTAATTCGAGTGCTTCCGAGAGGGCCGTGGTGGCGACGTCCATGGTGCCCCTCCTTGGCTGTGCAGTGGAAGCTGCAGTGAACGAGGAGAAGGGAAGGTTGGATAAAGTTGATTCTGCCTTGTGCTTCATCGGCGACGCGTTTACGCTCACACCGGCCTGGCCATTAGGATTAGCAATTCACGGGGTCCGCTTGCTCATCCAGGTGGTAGCGCCAAGTCTTGCAAAGGAAAAACAGTATAACGAAACGCGAGATTTGAAGCTGCTTACTCAGCGCCGTTTCGAAGGATGGGAGCAACATCAATCTGAGCTTCTAGGGCGTTTAAAATCGAACAACTTCACGACAAATGCTCGAAGTCAATATGAGGCCGAGCAGTTGGCCATTCTCTACAGCGCATCGCAAGCGGCAGGTGGTTTGCGTGCAGGTAGCCTCAAGACCGCCACGTCCAAAGAGCGACCGCGGTTTGAAAACACCACCAAATATGCCGGTCAAAAGGAACTCGAACAGCGAATTTGCGATGAGTTTCATCAAAGGAAATTCCTGATCATAAATGACATGGAGAATGGGACGTTGGCCATGATGCAGGAACAACAAAGACAGTACGACAACCAGTTCTTCAAGCAGGTTAAGAAGATTCTAGACGACTATCCAAAACCTCTCGTGGTCGTTGACGTTTTCCCTGACCCGAGATACTTTGCTAAAGTACATTCCGAGTATATCAGCAAGGTACGGTCGATACCGTATGATGAAAATTCGTTGTTGCCCGACCAAGCGCGCATGGAGCTTCGAAGGTTCCTTGAGGAGAAGCTGGAGTTCCCACCGCCATGCGAAAATCGCAAATCGAAATTCAGCGAGTTTCTGGTTAATGGACTTGATGAAGAGGAAGCCAACGCCTGCCTTCAAGCGGGTACTGATAGTGGGCAATGTTTTGAGCAACAATTCTTCGCATGGCGGGCTCGACAATCGGAAGGGACTACTTCAACCTCTGTGGCAAAGACGGAAAAGGTCAAACCGCTGGACCAAGAAATTGATATGATAAATCAGTTCAGCCAAGACAAGGTCAACGGGTACAGTAACGACCGCATTACGAAGTGTATCAACGACAATGCAAAACCCGGACCACCTGACTTTCCAAAGTCGGCGCGGCAATGCTTTGAGCAACAATTTCGAGAGTGGCGCGTCAAGCACGCGCAGGAATCTGAATGGTCTGCTCGGCATTGATCTCGGTCGTTTCCAGACCGCTAAAGCTTGTTCTGGTCTGGGTACGTGCCAGAGTCATATTGGGTAGGCAATCTCTTCATGGGCCGGCCATCGGCGACCGATAACTCGAAGGGGCGGTGGGCGGGTTACAGTATGGCAGGTACTCAAGCAATTAGTGTTGGGATTTGGATCGAATGGTTCATGCTGCTTTCATTGCCGTTTTGGGCGGCCGGGCTAGACTCGGCAAGTAGTTTCGAAAGGTGACTGACACGTATTTCACATGGGGATGCCTTAGCACCAATTCAGACGTAGTCTACATAGCTATACGAAGTCGAGAAGCGTTATCTACCAGATTTCGAGTAGCGAAATCACCGTGATGGCTATCACTGAGCAGGAGCCTTGCGCTACCAATGCCGTGCAGTCGTCCTTGGCCTTCTCCGTCGGACGCTATCAGGGACCTGTCATTGTTGTTGTAGCGGTATCGGCTAATTTCTTGTCATCATATACCCGGACTACCCACAGCCGTAAAAAGAGGTGTTCTGGAGCTAAAGAATACGAAATGCAACAATATCATACAGAACAATGGCTCAAAGCTGTCGTTTCCAGGTCGACACAGCTTGTTGCCTTTTGTGCCGGAGCTTGGGCTGCATCAGGTTTCTGTAGATCTGTCGGTGTTGACTTGATGAATTTGTATAATTCTGGCAGGCGAGTCTCTCATTGCCCGATGGTTCTCGGTAGCCCTGTTAACTGCAAGCCGGGTTCTAATTTTGCTATCTGAACTAGCGATCTCTGGCCTGCCTATGCTTAACCACATATTGCTATCTTCACATAGAAATTACTTATTCTGATGTTCTGCCGAGACTTGATCCTTTGCTCTAGGCTCTACTTAGTGGAGTTGAGCGAAGATGCGCACCTACGGCTAATATCGAGGCTAGAAATGAAATGCATATTTACCCCTGCCGCTATCTTTCTCGCGGCGTTCGGTTGCACATCTCAGTCAATTGCGTGCACCGGGTGCATCAGCTGCAAGTGCGGAGAAATCGCTCCTCAAGGTTTGAGTTGCATGTCGAACGAATGTTGGCGGCCTCGTATTTTAGACTGGCATAAATCTGGCAGCCCTCGCCGCCCATGATCAACCCCGTGTCTAAGTTTCCACCATAGCCAAGTACACGCTTCGCCATACCTTCAGCAACAGCCTCGTTCCGGGTAGGATCGTTAAGGTCAGCGCCAGAGCGGTGTTTAGAGTGTCCTGCGACTGCTGCATATCCAAGCCGGCGAGCGTAGAGATATGCTAGCTGCTCATCAATTGCATTGATGTACTTGCGAGCGCAGACTAGCTCGTCGGTGCTGTTGCCGGAGTTGCAGATTGTCGCAACAGGAACTTCTGATAGCCGATTGAGGTCGTATGGAGACTGGTCGTTGAGACCGCATTTGGCGCCGGGGTAGTTCTGGATAGTGGCGTTCAATGAGGGCTTGAAATGGCATTCTGCCAGGAAGCCTTCTGCGGCGGCCACGAGCGCCACGCTGAGAAAGACTGCAGTACGCATGACGGATATTCTCCGGCGCCGTGGGTGACTTGGTTTGGAAGCCAGGCTGAGCTGATCCGTACGCAGGCGGAGCGAGACTTTGCTTAACAGGTAAACGCCTCTGCAAGAGCTAACTGAGAAGAAGAAGAAGAAAGGCGAGAAAAGTGAAGATACGGGTAGACTGGAATGGAAGAGAAAGAAACTAAAACGCCGGGGAACAAGATTGAAGTTTTACTACAGTCCACCTACCTGACTACTGCACGGCTCTGTCCAACAGTTGACCCTCGGACGGAGCAGGTCGGGAGCATTCATCTCCCGTGTTTCACCTTTGCTTTGATGGTCGGAGCTCGGTAAAGCGAGTCATTTGACATTGGGCTACTTATCGCGTCAAAGTGCAGTAGATTAGGAGATGGAGTGAACGAGTCACCGTTCCAACCCAAAAGATTACAACGACGGAGAAGTACGGCTGCTTTGCGCTCGCTGCAGCCTGGCTGCTGTAGAGTCAGTTCATTATTACCTTGGGTTGGCATAAATGACTCATAATGGTTGAATGTCGGCATTGCTCTTGGAACAAAACAGCCGACAAACCCACACGTGATATCGAAGATCGAAGATGTTATTGGCCTCCTCTAGTGGTACCGAATCAACATCTAGGGCAGTCTTGCATTGGAGTATCTCAACTGCTGCTTGTTTTCCTTTTTCCAAAGAGGTCTCTTCTCCTCAAAACGAGCCGTCGCCGCAACAGAGTTTCCATCGGTGGCGGATGTGCAGTCTTGGAGCGCGAAACTTAAGGAGACTCCCGAAACTACGGATTTGGATTTTCCTCTGGCTTAGAAACACGGGTCACAGCAAGAGTGACCTCTACCATAGTCAAAGCCTCATTGTGTTGCGTATATATTTGTCGTTGAGAAAAGGGCGCCGTCAATCAGGGGACAAGCACCACGTCACGGGCAATAGTTGGCGTCTTTTGCATGGCGGTGATTGCCGGCGGCGGAGGCCGAAGCAACATGTAGTTGGTTGCAAAGCGACTCTCTCAAGCTATAGCGACACTCTGGGTCAAATCTCGTACATTACTGGAAACTGTTTCCAGAGTTGCTCGTTTGCTTGATAATTTTCCAGCTGAGCTGCAGGCGTAGAGGATAGCGATGACGCCCACAAGATGAAGCTTGGCCGGCGCGTCACTGTGGTACCGTCGGTGGACATGTATTGATACTGTACAATCGCCATGACAGTGACACCGAGTTTTCTATCACCCAAGTGATGCTATTTTGACTTCGCCTTGCCTCGTGCTCTGGCCATGGCACGCTATTCGGGAGCCAGCAGCGCGCAGTTTCATCAAACATCCGTGCGCACGCCATTTCAATACGGGAATGCAGTCAGTCATGTACGATCAAGAGTGGGGCAAAGCGGGACCTTGATCACTCATCTGAAGCGTGCAGCATACGAAAGAAGCCGAAGGGTCGACTGAATACAGGGCAGAGGTAGCGCATAAAAGGCGGCTGCGCTGGCAGTACCAACCTGTGCCGGAACAAGGACACACGGAGCAGCATTTTCCCGCGCACGGCGCGATCATTGTTTTCTGATCAACCACACGCCACATGCTGGTAGACACCGACCGTCACGATCACTATTCACAACCATGTCGCTCGCATGCACTAATGTTAGCTCGCCCATCGTGGCGTATCTCGGCCCAATTGCATCCTTTTCACAGCAGGTATTCTTCCCTCAAGAAACGACTACCACGTTCAAATGGTCTGAATGAAATGGCTGACTTCCCTTGTTGGTAACAGGCTGCGCTTCAAGCATTTAGCGAAGATGTTTGGCAACTGAAACCTGTCAATACTATCGAGGGTATGAAAAGCAAGCCCAGAAAGCAAAGGCTGAGTTCTCAGGTGCTCGGTGAGCATGGCTAATCATGCCTGCGTCTAGATGTCTTTATCAACGTCCAGAGCCAATGTGCAACTCTAGGAGTTGTTCCGTTCGAAAATTCTGCCAATGGAGCCGTCGACTTGACCTTGGATGGGCTTGCAGACTATAACCGAAGCTTCATCAACATACAAGTCAATGACGACATTTACGTACCTGTACACCAGAATCTCCTCGGTCACCACAACCCAGCTGTTTTTTCTGGTACAAATCAGTCGTCAAACGCTCAAGAGCTACCGCTTGATAGCTTTCAACACATACAAAAGGTTTATTCGCACCCACAAGCGCTGGGCCAATGCCGCAACTTTCTCGACAAGTATCTGAAAAACGCTCAGCGGCTGGAAGTTAGCTCCACGAGTAAGGCTGCCGAGATTGCTAGTAATGATACCACCGGCAAGGTGGCCGCTATTTCTAGCGAACTAGCTAGCAAGCAAAACCTTCAAGCTCGACGTGCTGGCCAAGTCGATTCAGGACCGGGACGATAACACAACCCGCTTCCTAATCATCAGTCGCAACGACACCTCCCCAACACAATACCCGACAAGGACCAAACCCAACTGTCAATGCTCTGGCGGTCTGAACCTGTATAAGGCAGTTGTCTCTTTTACTATTTCTGATAAATCTCCACGTGCGCTGACGCGAGGGCTGTCTGCTTTTGCAGAGTCCGATGTTGACATCATCGGAATCTACAGTCGACCAGGCAGGCTGCTACCTTTCCAGTACATTTACCTTGTCGAGTTCGAGTTCAAAAACTCAGAAGACGGCGATCAAAGTCTTGGCGCGTTGATGGAGCGCATTGGCGCAGCTACCCGAGATCACAAATGGCTCGGAAGCTGGCAAGTTTGCCAAAGGGACAACCAGTAGAGAACACCAATAGAGAAACATGTGGGAGGTTTGTCTCCTTGATCTACTAGACTTCTCCAAGAGGGGGCACAGCAGCGCTGGCAAGGAGCTGCCGGCCTGATTGCTCCCGGGTGTCCGTTTCAGATCGCAAGAGGGCAATGGCTAAATGTTTGGTACTCGCATGGCTGTCATATGCAGCCAAATCCATACTTGATCATTATCGTCATTCGTGAATGGACATTGAATATAATTGCTACAGTACTACAGATGAGGCATTCACTTCAATGGATTGATAACGGGCTCTGATATTGTTGGCATTTTGAGAACACGTCAGAACTAGTGGCTCATGTATTCAAAGCACAATACAACTACGGCCCTGTCACCGGCCAGAGTGATATTGCGCCCATAACTCTCAAACAGACTAATTCGGGACGCCATCATCTCGGGCGGCTGCCTTTTTCTGGTGGTCGCAACATCAATAATTGACCCAGAACGTGGACTTTGCCGAGCCTCCTTCTGCCGCCATCTCTCGACAAGAGAATAGTACTAACCGACCGCCACGCCACCGGCATTCTATCTATATCCGCGCCACTCCGTCCCGTTCCTCGACCAAGTCTTTTTACGAGCTGTTTCCGTTTGCAGTCTTGGCTGGTCAGCCCTTTTTCTCCGTCTTTACTCCCCACGTAAATAGGACACCTCGTAAAGATCATGCCGGCACATGGTAAGGCTTGGGCTTCGCGGCATGGCCAGATCTTGCAGGAGCAGAGAGCCGCTACGCTGCGGTACTACTGAGGATGCTTGGCACGTACCACTACATACCACTACACCAGTCTGACACAATCTGTTTTCCTCCTCCCTATGTACCCTATACGGTGCTGTTCACCGACATGATACAGTAGCTGCATAGCGAGCGCTGAGAGGTCATAATCAAAACGAGCATGCGTACCGCATGCTAGTCGGCCGCTTGCGATCGGCCGCTTTACGGATACCAGAGGCTCCTCTTTGCCTGTTGCAGTTGGGCAAAACTACGTTTGGTCATCAAAGATGATCCCAGCAACCCGTATTTTCTAATAAGAAATAAAGACATGGCACTCCAGGTTCCTTCCATGCTCTGCCCCTCACTTATTAGTATGGGTTATGAGTTTGAGGTGGACTGCGCACCAGTCCACGGTCAGTGGTTATGACAGCAGAAGAATAACAGACAAAATTGCTTCCTTCGTCAGATGTAAAATGCAAGAGATTGATTTCATTTGGTACTCGTCTTTGCCGTTAACAACCCGACACCTTGGCCGAGTGGTTGGGGCGGTGCCCCTGCGAACAACCCAGTTTGTATTTGCCTGCGCAGTCAAAAGACTCTGCCATTTTTTCTTTTTAATTATGTTGGTCAGAGTCCTGACGCCGTTTTATCACATCTTTCAACCCCCAGCTGCTCCTGAGTGCCGCGGGTGTGTCGCACGTGTAGTTGAAACTAATAAGTTTGATCTCACCAGGCTAGCAGGGGCAGCACGGTCATTCAGTAAAATGAGCTTATTCTATTCGTATCGCGTTCTACTTCGTACTAGTAAAAATCAAGAATCGCATCCTCTCAAAAAAAACCCACACAATAACTATCCAGTTCACAGCCGGCTCATCTTGGGCTTCTCGTCCTCAGCCTTGTCAGCAGCCTCCGATTGCTTGGCGGTCGCGTGCACGTCCTGCTTCAGCAGGGCCAGCATCAGATCTGCGTTTTGCACCATGTACTTGAACCCGAATGGCTGCACTCCGCGCGGCGTGTTCCGGACGATCTCCTCACCCAGCCCGAGGATGACGCCCAGGTACGAGATCTTCTCATTCGTCGCCTTGGGGTCCTTGATGGGCGGGATGTTCGGGTGGCTGGCCCAGTGGACCTCTTTGTCGGGTACGAAAAGGCCCCAAACGCCTTGTCTGTTCTCCCTGATCCACCTCATCTTGTTTTCTTCCTGGACGCGCCCATACAGCATGGCGATGAGCAGCTGCAGCGGCCGCGTCGGCGCCGTGTCGTCCGTCGGCGAGTGCGTATCCAGCTTCTCCTCGCCGCCGCCGAGCGCGCCCCGGAGCAGCTTCGCGATCTGTAGCGTATGGTGTAGCGCGTAGTAGTTGACTTTCTCTGTGAGGTTCTTGGTGTTGTCCATGATGAACGCCCGCGCGGATAGGGCGTTCGAGTCAATATCCTCCAACGCCTTGGACTGCCCGACGACGTACGCGATGTCGAACCGGGTCGGCAGCGCGACAGCCTTGGGCTGAATGTAGGTGACGGCCTTGTTGATCTTGTCCTCCACGTCGGCCGCGTTGATTTTCAAAATGTCCGTGTACTTCTTCTTGAACTCGGCGGACTGGAGGTTGGCAATGTATGGAAGGTCTTGGCCAGCGGCTTGAGGGAGATACCGGAGCTGGTGGTGAGCTTGTCAGGCAGCTCCAGCACGGCCTTGCGCTGCCGGCGCCGGATCTCGGCGTCGACACCAGTGCGCAGCTCCGCGATCGCGGTCTGGGTGCCGTTTAGGATGGTGGCCTTTCTGCCGGCGTCGTTCTCGGCCTCCATGGCGCTCTGTCCGGTGGCGTTGGTCACCGCGATGCTATCCGCCATGTCGGAGATGACGAGCGCGGCCGCGGCCACGAAGGTGCTGTTCATCTTCTCGGGGAACGCCTTCTCCGGGGTGCGAACACGTCCGAGTAGATGTACGTGTAGATGGTGTTGTCGAGGAAGTTGGCCCACTCCTCGTCGCGCTTCTCATGCAGCTTCCCGGGCGAGGGCACCTCCGGGGGGGGGGGTGAAGGCGTTGATGATGGCCCGGACCACCTGGATGACGAGGGCGCCGGCCACAGCGGCGTGAACATGAGTCCGTCCGCGAGATAGCACAGGGTCATGTCGAGGGGGCTGATCTTCCCCTCGGAATCCTTGGCGGCTGCGTCGACCGTGCGGCCGACAGAGGGAATGAGAGCCGTTATGGCAGCCGCTTTCTCCAAGGCGGACGCGTCGCGAGCAAAGGCGTCGACGACTCCAAAACCTAGAGGGGAGTGCCAATCTTCTCGAGGGACTTCGCCAGCTTTCCCGCGATCCCATAAATAGTCTTGAACTTGGGGGAGGTTTTTGTGAGTGCCTTGTAGCCCAACCACTTGCCGCGCAACTCGATCAGCGTCTGGGAGAACTTCTCTTTTGGCCACCTTTGCCAGGCCGCGGGAGGTGGCGAGGTCAGTGAACTCGCGCTTGGAGATTTCTTCAGCCGTGGTTGCCCACTTCTCGGTGATCTCGGGGAGTTCTGCCGTATCAGAATCGGAACCGGAGCCAGGCTTTTCTCCTTCGAGGCCTAATCTCTAGTTCTCGCCATTGCCTGGCTTTGCAGTCTCCTCGCCCTCACCGTTGCCTGGCTTCGCAATCTCCTCGCCCTCGACGCCTTGCTTGTTGACACGAACGCATCCCACGGGGCCGCCTGCTCTTTTGCGCTTGAGGTTGCTGCAGAGCAAGTTTGCCCATTCCGCCCCCTTACGCGCCTCCTTGAACTTGGTCTGGTCTTTGTTGAAGCTTCTGGCCAGCATGTACTCGTTCAGCCACTCCTCGACTGGTACGTCGTTGAACTTGCTCATGTACATTGCTCGAGCCTCTTTAACATAAGGAAGGCTTTTCAACCTAGGAGTGCTGTAGTACTTGGTACACGCAGACGTACATTGCGGAGTTAAAAATTGGGTATTCATTGACAGCATAATGCAACGCGCTATAGCCTCAAAGTCATCTGCTTTGAGCCCCATAACCCTCTTCTTTCTAGCATGCATAATTATTGTTTACCCGCTTGATTCCCTCTCGTGGCTGTGCGGTATGCCCGCGCGTAGTAACATACTCTGGGCCACAAGGCAAGTGGGCAATGATGATGCATAAACTATTCTTTGAATATTTAGTAGGACTTGTAACTACAAAGGAATTTTTGATCTATGGATAAGATCGATAAGACGATTAAGAATATAAATAGAGTATTGCTGTCTATATCAAATATCTTCTCTGTGCTCTATTCCCCAGCTGGCGGAAAAGAAGAAAAGCATTCTGGTGCTCTGCTCTGTCGTTGTTACTGTTGACATGGCATCCCATCCCATGTTTTCGGTCGCTCCGACCGATGATTGGCGAAGCATAGAATAGGATGAAGCACGTATGCCATGACCAACCAATGCTCCCGAATACGGTCCGACATGAGCGTAAAAATGGTTGACCTGATTTCGAAATCCCTAATTATAGCACTCATGAATCGATCCTGCCAGGCGCCGTCTTCGCCCTTTTGGAGGGTCATCCCACTTCATCGCCACGAGCCCGACTCAAGTCTCAGGGCTGAGCCTAGTTTTGAAGGACGGTAGAGGCGTACGTCACACGTCGTAGGTACGCATAAACCATAATTGAGTCGAATTGCCAAGAGCTCTGAGCGCCTTTTTGGGGACAAATAAAATATAAAACCCCTTGATTACTCGGTGTTAAATAAAGCCATACACGAGAAGACGCTCATAGTTGTTGTGCTGCCGGACAAGGGGAAGGCCTTCATAAGTGCCCTCTATATGTGGGCTGCGCCACGCCATATTAACGCGGCGTCATCATGTGTTAGGAGCATTCCCCCATCCGCCGCTCGGGCCGACTTCATTGTCAAATGACTCGCATGTGCTAGTTGCCACCACAAGCCAGCTCCTTCGCTTTTCGGTTTTTCGTGTTGTGTGTTAGAAAACACAACGCTGATCGCGACTCACTGACAGCCCACTGATCCAGCTCACGCGTTGACCTTGCAGTTATTACAGTTTCTATCATACGACTCAGTCCATATAGCCCTTGGAAACCACTCCATTTGAAAGACTGCATGCAGTTTGTCCTTGTCTACGCAGTGGACCATCCATTCGTGTATTGTCGCAGCTCACAGAGACCTACATACCCCCTCGCTTTTTTCTAGCCTCAATCAATGTTGGACGGTTACATATAATGTTGCAGAGCCGGTATGGCTGAACAGACTGTATGCCAGTCGACAACGCGATAGGACCAGGCTTTCTCCAGCAACCGCGCCTCAAGATCATCTTCATCAGCATTCTTTTGGACTTCTTCAAGTCTTCCAGCTTCTCTAAGTCTTCGTCGTTTCCCAGGTGTCATAATTGCATCTCGGCCCACATGAGATCAGCATGTTGCTGCAAACCCTAGCAATACTCTTGCTCCTTTTGCAGTCTTCGTGAATTTATCGTATAGCCCAAAGGAGCCATGGACAGTCAATTCCAAGATGACCGATGGCTGCCGAAGGGTCAAGAAGCCGCTCCAGTCCCTCACAGCCTCGGCTATCCAAGCAGAATGGGTCAACGTCTGGGCCGGGGGCCGCTGCCGCCACCAAAAGGGCCTAGAGATTTCCCAAAGCCTACCAAAACCGAGCCAAAAATAACACCTGACCGGAACCCCCAAGAGTCAGTCTGGCGCGGTGAGTTCTTTTGTCAACCGAAGGACGTTAAGGCTGCGGTTGGCTTTGATTCTTATGCGAAAAGAATATTCGATGGCAAGCACAAGAAATATAGCCTAAAGAAAAATTCGGGAAAGGAAACTGTTCACTAAGAAAATGTTCGTTGATGGCAGTAGCTTATCGGAACACGGCATCTAGAAGCGTGTTTATTCTCAATACGTCTCGTTCAGCACTGACAAGGAAAAGCTTAGATATCTGCGACGAAGCCTCGCAAAACGGGCTACGTCTACAAAATTCGCTCCAGCCCGAACATGATCGACGTGAACGAGTCTTGGGGAGACTCGAGGAAACGCCGCCAGAAAAGGGTTATCCTGAGGGCTTTTCGGAAGAGCATAACACTAGTTCTAATCGTACCACGCCCACACCTTTCTGAATTAATAAGTCGGTCACGCCGCCTTACTAGCATGCTAGTTCCTGCGGCGATTCATAGACCTTGAAGTTTACACTACGGGTCTAGGGGGTCAGTAGTTGCTGTAACGGGCTGAGCCCGACGGTGGCTCGGCCTGCGCTCTCGCCTTGCCAGCCAGGCAAGGACCCACCAACAGGCGAGATTGGCAGCGACGAGCTCAGGGCAAGAACTTCTTGAGCTATCCTTGTCTTGTTCTGCTTCCTCTTACTTGTTTAGCTTTGAATACTAGCAGTAGTCGCCTAGCTAGTTGTCAATATACTCAGCTTGGACCGTTACAGTTGCACTTGGAGATCCCACGTAGTAAGAAATAGTACAAGCTTGGGAATGACTCTGAAGCTTTGAGATGGCAATGTATACGAATCCTTTATCTTGCATCCTTAATTTGCGGTGGTCTTAAGTCACGCATGGTACCCAGGCTTGAAGTATAATTACTAGACTGCAGAAGGAAGCCAAGACGAAGAACCCGCTATTGTAGCAAACTAAACTATGTAATGGTACGTCTTTAGCTGCGAATAATTCCCTATATGTGGCTTTAAATGACGAGAGGATAAGTATTAGTGGATTTTCTAGCTTAAGATACTAGGATAGTATAATAAATTTTGTTTTATAGTGGTGATCCAGCGTGAACCTTTTCTGCTTGAGATATATATACTATGCGGGCTTCCATTCTAAATTTTCTACACAAAGCCTGATCTCTAGCAACCATTATCACGTCTAGAAACCTTATCCCCTTTCCTTAGGCATACTCTACAAATATCCCCCAAAATCGTCCTATCATGAAAGCGCCTTGGTTGCTACTTAAATGGACGACTATCTTACTGCTCTTGGAGTCTGGCGCGAGTCAACCTGCACCTCCTGAAGCGGGACTATCGATTCCTCGTCCAGAAGACACCCAGTCCCTTTCGTTCCATGAACTTGATAGGGCCGCTAGTGATGTTATCCAGAGACTTAAGAGTATTAATCCCGAAGGCAAGGTCGTCGTGATTGGCGGCGCAGCTCTGCAGAAGTACCTCCCAGGGTATCGGTCCACCAGGGTGAGTTCCTGGCCCACATACGTCCCAGCTCGCAAGATTTGTGCAGAAGACTAATATAACTCTTAAGGATATGGATATCTACCAAACTATAGGTAACTCTGGGGAAATAAAGAAAGAGTTGCTTAAGGATCCCCGCTTCTACACGAGGCAAGCAATAACAGACAACATCGACATTAGCACGAAAAAGTACCTCTTTTACAAAAATGCCAATGGCAAGAATATCGAGATCGACTTACCTGGAAAGCATGTAGTAAGTTGTCCTAAGACGTCTATACTCTTCCTCTTAGGAGCACCAAAACAGGAAGGCTTGGCAAGTCGCGTGCTAAAATATGGGCTATACTAGCTCACATTTGAACCGACCTCGGCGAGAGTGCTTAGAGACATCCCCGCCGGCACTGTCCCGTATCTTTCGGTGGACGAGCTTATTATTTCTAAAATAGAGTCGAGTCGCCAGCGACCGGAGGTCGCGAAGAAAGCCCTCGATATTAGTGATGCAAAGGAACTATTACAAAAGTATCCTGAGACCACATTCACGAGCGACAATCATCGCCAAATTGCCGAGAAATTTCGCAGCGAGCAAAAGTCTGCTACCCCTGTGGAGGGCCCTCCCAAGGAGGGAGAGATTCCAGCGGGCGAAAAGCTTCCCTCGGCAACTGAAAACGGGGACCATCCCGACCCTGAGATTATCGACACCTCGAAGCCTCCCCCCGGACACAACCCAATCAACACGGACCAGAAGAACTCGGAAATTCCCTGCCGACGAGCTGGCGATTTACCCTGCGTGCGCGTTTCAACAGATGAGTCTCGCCCGACGGGTGAAAAGCCCGTCAAGTCCGAGCCAGTCAATGAGGGCGAGCTGATTGCCGTCGCCCAGCAGAGATCCAAGGAGAGCTTTGACAACCTCCTCGAGGAATTCAACTACAAGAGTGTGGTTAAGCACGATCAGCTATACAAGGAGCTTAACGAGCGACTACCCGAGTTCAACCCGGTATCCCGGACAGAAAGGATCACCGGTCTATCCGTCAAGTTTGGCGAGGGTGCGCTGACCGTGGCCGGAATCGCGCTATACGGCAAAGCCGTCGCCGACGTTTTCTCCAGCGACGCCAGCGTATTAGATAAAGCCGCCGTCGTGACATCCATCCTGCCCGGCATTGGCTGCGCCGTCCAGCTCGCGGATAATATCGAACGCGGCCACGTCGACGCAGCCCACACGGCTCTATGTTTTGCCGAAGACGCCCTCTTCGTCTCGGGGTTCTGGGAAATCGCTCTCGTCATGCAGGTCGGTGAAGAGCTTAGCAACTGGATCCAGGCCGAGAATGAGCGCGACAAGCTCTGGGACATGGATCTCCTTTCGAGCAAAGGCGCAGAGGGCTGGCTCGATAACGTGAAGCGGCTCATCAAGCACCTCAAGTCGGACGAGTTTGTGGCCAACGCCACGACGCAGCTGTCGACGTACAAAATACTGACGCTCTACCAGGCGTCGCAGCTCACGGGCGATTTGCACGCCGCGCACCAGGTCTTGGAAAACGCTACGATTCCGGCGCACGAGCAGCCCGAGCTGAAGCGGCAGATTTGTTCGACTATTGCGGAGAGCAAGTTTCAGCTGCAGATGAAGCTTGAGGCTATAGCGCTTAACCACACGGCTAAACTGGAGCGCGAGTTCAAAAAGAAGTTCCTTGATGATTGGTTAAAGGCGGCGACGACGCCCACGCCCATCTTTGGCATTACGCTGCCGGACTGGCCTAGCAATATAAGACGCATCACTGAGGAGATTGACCGCACCAGAAATATGCCTCTGCAGCTGCATGAGACGGAGGTGAAGAGGGCTATTAGGGAGGTCATTGAGCGGCTGGAAACGCCCGCCCCGTGTCAGTGTGTTCAGGGCAAGAAGGGAGGTAAATGCGAGTTTGGCGACTGTCAGAGCCCAAAGCCTGAGGGTCGCATGGATGCCGGAGGGAGATTGTATGCTACTAATGTGTGGTCCATGGAGAGGGCACAGAGAATGCGCTTGACGCCAAAGTGCCAGGCCCTCTTTACTACATGCCCGGTTGGATCTACGGCGGGCGACATTGGCAGGCCGCTGTGGTGCACGCCGGGTAAATGACGAGTCCTTGGCTGGTCATGTAAACAAGGCGACTGGGTGACGCTTGTCAACGGGCAGATGGGAGAAAGCAGTACATAGGCTTAATATGCGGCTTTTGCCATCTCATGCAGACTAGGAAGTTTCTACACATAATTGCTAGTGTACTAATACATCAGATGCCTAAGTTACTGTACATCATTTTCTTCTTGTACAAACATACGACCAACAGCGGTGGCCAATGTAATCGCCTGATAGAGATCCACGCCATCTAGCCACCGCCCTACGCTAACCACCGTTTTTGTACGTGGCAGACCAGCGTTGATGAATGGATGGTACCCCCTCAGATATAATAATAGACTGGTGCGCATCGATCGATGCATCACATTCTACTGCAACTTTGCCAAGATAACAGACAGAAACTGTGCGAGAGGGCTTCCTGCCTTTGTCTTGCTAACGGAGACACAAAAACAGACGCAGTGCGGCCAATAATACACTGGATTTTCTGTTTATGACAGTTCTTAAACAGAAAGCTACACGATGACTTCTTTCCGTTTACTTCGTCTTCGTGCCCCAAGTGATTTGATTTGATTATTTACGTCTGTTGGCGCTCTAGAGTAGGCTTTAAGACGTGCTATCGAGTCTTCTACGGATAAACGTGCAGGCGTACCCGCTTAGTAGGCCCCCACAGGGCGGCGCGCGCCCATGTTCTCACTAGTTGCCCCTGGAATACTCTCCCTGCCATCATTCTCCAACTGTAGCAGTGTCGCGCCCAATGGCATGTATCTGTCTAATCGATACCCGTCGGCGGGATCACGATGATTTTGACGTGATGCCCTCGCGGCGGTCACCGCGTTCGCGATACGCCAACAACTTTGTCTCCTGGTCTTTATACGGGGACCAGCGGGAGCCCTGGACAGTAATATCCTGCCGCACCTAGGTGTAGGGTATAGGGTAGTATTGTAGACGTACAAGCTTACAAGACAAGCTGCGATGCAAACCCATCTCCAAACTTCGCATGGTTCTTTTCGTCCGAAGAATACCGTTCGCACCGGGCACAACGGGTATCTAGTGGGACAGTTCTATTTGTACTTTTTTTGATTGATTCGACTCGGCAAGGAATAGCACCATAGCGCATCAGATGAGATACACTCAACCAGCAGACAAAAGTTGCGGCCCTATCTTTAATTTTTCTTTTTATTGAAAATACTCTCAACGATGTTAGAAGCAAGTCCCAGAGCACTGTCCGCGATGTCGCCACCGTTGCCGCCCTGGATGCTGTTGGCGAGGCCAGCCGCGCTGTCGGCGATGTCGTTGCCCGCACGGGGACCCGGGTCGACCGCGGCCGTAACCAGTCCACTACCGCTAGCTTGTAAAGGTCAGCGCTATTTCCTTCCTCACAGGAGATCTTCGTGTGTGTGAAAGTGAATCGCGCCGGAGCGTTCTTGTGGACTGACCTGAAGTAGGCAAGGCAGCGCCGAGAGAAGTCAAGGCCGCAAAGGCACCCATGACAGCAGGAGTAAACATCATCTTGAATGGCTGAAGGTATAATAACCAACGTGCAGGTGCGTCGAGAAGCGTAGCAGGTAATACAGAAAAATTGAAGAATTTGGGCCGTCCACCCACGGGGGATCTAGCCAGCTAAACAAAAGCATCACGATACAGGCATTATCAGCATTGACATACTTTGCATGGTTTGCATGAGCCTAGAGACTACCATCTAAAACTGGTTGAAAATGCAAAGTAGGCTATTGGTTGGGTAGATATCAACCGAGTGCACTTTATGCGCCTAGGCTATACCAGGTCGCCTTAAAGTTTCCACGTATTACATGCCGCCTTAATTCCCTGTCTCCCGTGAAGCTTGACTCCAGCGGGTTTCATGTGCTTCACTGCATCATGCCCGGCATTTGGGGTAGACAAGACGAAACACGTCACCTCTAGCCTATACTGGACCATATTCTGCGACGCATGCATCACACCATACGAGAACCAAGCAAACCCGCCTCAACGCCTAATGCAACTTGCCGATCATAGTCGTCGCGTGGGCTGACGGACGAGGGGTGGAATCTATGGTCGTACATTCAAGAAATGTGCGTTTCTGTCCTATTGAGAAAGGTGGGGTCTAAGATAACAAGAGTCTAGTAAAAACACGAAAAAGGTAAATGCCCCGAAGTGTTCTGTTCTTGACCAAAGAGTCCTTGACCAAAGAGTCCTTGACCAAAGAGTCCTTGACCAAAGAGTCTGCAAAATAAAACGCCCATCATCCTAGACGTGTAAACAGAACTCGCTTGCCAAAGGAGAAAAAAAAATCAACAGCAAGGAAAAAATGATATCATGATAAAGATCGAGTCATCAGAGCCGCACCTTGGCGCCGATCCCACGACCCTCATACCGCAACGTCTCGACCCAGTTGCCCAGCCGCACCGTGACATGTGCTTGTGCGTCGAGACGCAGCGACCCGCCGAGGGCCTCGCGTAGGCGATCGTAACCAATTTTGCCGCCGCCACGTAACCAGCTCACCGGCAGCCGGGGTGTTTCGGAAAGGCCGGAAGGAAGTCAAAGACCTGGGAGTGCTCAATGCGCGCCACGGGTTCGGCCACGGGTTCGGTGTGATTGTAGAGGGCGGTGGCATCGATGCGCTCAATATGAATTGTGTTCCGGGGCAGCGGCGAGGCGAGGACAAAGGTCGCTGACGAAGTCAGTAGGTGGAAGCCGGCTTCGCGGACGAAGCCAGGCATGGAGGAAGTGTTGTCGTGCCGACTCCCGTTGCCGCTGGGGAGCTCGAGACGGGGGGTCGGAAGGGTCAGGTTAAGCCGTGAGAGGGCGTCGCCGAGGTCTTTTTGTGCCGGGCACAACGCCCACTCCCTTTCCAGGCTGGTCAAACACCAGTGAAGGGGAGCGGGCGTTCGACTCACCCTGCAAGGGGGCTGGGCGTATTTCCTTACGCTGTCGTATGAAGATCACCTCTTGTTTTTATACGCCCTCTTATTGCTCCATACGAAGGCTTATTGCTCGCATCCTGCCGTCATACGCCCTCGTATGAAAGTATAGATGCATCTCCTTGTTGAGGGTAGGTGCACCTCCTAGTTTTATACTCCCTCGTATTACACACCCTTTATTTCCATACGCTCTATATGAAGGCATACGCTTTCGTATGAAAGCAACCCCTATTTCCATACATTCTCATATTCCTCCATGCGAAGGCTAATTGCACGCCTCCTGCCTTCATACGCCCGTATGAATGTAGGCATGTACCTCAAAGTCAGCTGCAACCTCGTACTTTCATATGTCCCGCGGCGACCCAGCCAGTCTTCTCATCATGCGCTCGCACTTCTGTGTCTCATTTCGTCGGCACAATACACAATCAACGAGGTTCAGCGAGCCTTGCTTCGCTCTCCGGAACAAAAAAGCAGGGCGGGGAGACGACGCAGAGCGTTCTAGCCAGATAGCTGCCCATCAGATTAGACCAGAAGCTACGAGCAAGGCAGAGAGGAATTTACAGGCTAACTATTGGCGATGTTGCAATTGAATTCTAGAATTCTGATACAAGCACAGTATAAACAGCTGGAGGATCACGTCCTCGCGGCGGCCTTCGCGGCGGTCTTATTCTGCTGCCGTCCTCGACATTTCTTTTCACGGCGCTCTGCCTGTCGTTCCCTCTTTGCGACCTGGTCCGATGTCTTGAGGCCTACCCCATGGACCCGGCACAAGAGAGGGCATGATACGGGTATCACCACCACTGAATACGGTATTGTCTCACAACGCAACATCGCCGGCCAACATTTTGGTCTGACCCACCACCTTAACCGCTCCCTGGCTCGCGAAGCTTATTAACGCACAGCATTGCGAGAATCGGCGCGCATGAGCCAACATCGAGCAGGCACTTGCAGTTGTTGCTGTCTCTTATGGCGGTTACAAGACGAGCCTGATTGGCTTAACACAACTCGTCACATGCGTCACCGCATGAGCTGAACTGCACAATGCGGCTAGACATGCAGCGGAATGGCCAGGAATTTCGGACCGCCCGTTGTCATTTGAACAATATGAGTGACATCTCAGGCTACAGCCACCTCCGCCGGACGTTTTAACGCAGCAGGAGCAGTTATACGTTTGGCAGCGCCTGGTTGCTTCCACAACACCTCGGATGGCAGGACGCGCCAAGCATATCTTTCCATCCTTTCTTACGCTGCAGCAGGGTTATGCTGGGCGGTAGGATCGCTGCAAGTTTTGCTGCAGCTGCTCTATCGTTTTCGCTGCCCAATGCCTGCCCAACGCTCTATTGTACCTGGGATGTTGTCAATTTCTCATTTCGCGCTGCTTACCCCAACGAGAGGCTTTTCCACGGTCTCAGGCAGCTAGAAATTCGCCGTCCCCGCATGCAAATGAGATATATTCGCAGCAAGGCGCACACCTATTCGGTGCCCTGCGACAAGTCCAACAGTGATCCAAAGATTCACGTGTCATGGGTTTCTCTTGTTCTACTTGCAACAGATCGTTTACTCGCTAGGATGCCTTTTACAGCATCTATGCGACTCTCCAGCCCAGGCCCCAGCTTTTGACTGTGATGCCTGAGATCGTTCTTTCAACAATCAGGACGCTCTACACCAGCACATGCGCGACTCTCAGCTTCACCAGCAGAGTATAAAGACTTCCTTGGATACGTTTTTCCGTTCTTTTTGACATCTTGACTATAATTCTTCTCTTCCACCAGCTACTTCGTATGCCAAATTGAAGGAGCATATGGGCTGGCGCCGAGGTCAAACAGAGTCAAATGAAGCATGGGCAGACTATCAAAATGCGCTAGAAAGCGAGTTACGTCTTTGTCGTGAGATTGGCACTATCCCACTTCCCAGAACGTGTGGACAATGCCAGCAGGTATTACATTTCCTCGTGGACACCGTCTCAACTTATGCTAATGTACAAGATAGGCCGCACGTAGGACTCACGTCAATATCGTTGACCTGATCGAATGGGGACGAAGCAGTCGTGGAAATCAGGTTCAGTACTTCAGCACTGTAGGAGAGCTGCGAGCCTACACTGAAATGACAGAAAAGGTATTTCGTAATACTTTCGATGAAGCCGATGGCAATGTTGTTTTAAGGCATCTACTTCGGAGGTTATTTCGTGGGAGCTCCATGCGAAGCACCGCAGTCAAGGCCCTAGGCGGGCGTGCGGCGCTGCCTGACGGGGTGCTAACGGCGGTGGCGGCGCGGCTCGACGACGAGGCCCGCGACGTGCGAAGCGCCGCCTTCGGTGTTTTGATGTATAGGCACAAGCTCTGTCGCACCCTCTGTAAGGGGTCTCTCATTGAATCTCTCTACAAGACTTTACTTAAACGAAGTTTCGAGGAACAATTAAGTTTGTGTATTGAACAAGACAACTTTTCCGTTAATATGCCAGACGGCAATACGGAATTGTCTATCGCTAGTCAACAAACCGAGGTGAGGGAATGGATAGACGGAGCCCGGCCAGAAGACTATCCGTCTACGAGCGGTATTGAGATCTCGTCTAACAACTAGTCCCAAGTCGTGGATGACAAGTATGACAGCGGGTGGATGAAAGATGGTCTGTCACGATACGGTAGAATCTATAAGTACCAATCCGGTCACAGCTTTTAAAATAGTGGTATCGGGATACAGTTACGAGGGGAAAAAGAGTAAAGTGGCCGTAGTCTCGACCGCCGTTTAGCTTCAATAGTTTGTCGTAGTCACTTGCACTGTAGTTGATCGTGGCGAAGTCGTCGCGTCATTCGCCACGTCTGCGTTAGATTTCCTACTTTGCAGACGATAGCAAGCATTATTATGAGCTACAAGACGAGCGACTCGACGATATTAATCTCCTACGACATACCTGCCCGGATATTGCGACGCTTAAGCTATTACTTCCTTCGGAGCGTGCTGAGTTTGTCCGCTATATGGGGTGGAGGATTGCAAGAATGACGGAGGGGAAGGGCCATGGGATCACGACTGGAGACCTGATAGAGTCGATAAGCCTCTGCTTGTATTTCTACCTATCTTTCTCATTTGTACAGATTGCAACACGAAAAAATACACTGATCCGATAACCATAGCAGCTGACACACCGGATGACATAGCATTGGGTAACTCAAATTCTATAGCTCAGGGCTGAACGAAGTCGCGCAGTTTCCTCTGCAGAATGTGTCCCTATTCAGAGCTAAACACAGCGCGTTATTGTAATTGTGGCGACTGAGGCAATGTCTGATCGGGATAAAGCTGCTGATGATTGCTGCCAGCCCTCCTCAAGGTTTACTTCTGCGTCATCCTCAAGGGAGGGTGGTATAGCGCCTAACTAGTTAGCTACCAATCCCAAATTGGGCGAGGACTCAACCAGGAAGCAAAACGAATTGCACGGTCCTCAATTAGGCTAACCGGAGGTTACAGAATGAGGCACGAAGAAATTGACAGTGTGATGCAGTGTACAGTAAGTGACTCAAACATAACAAAAATAGATACAAAGTTCAGCGATACAGGTTCAGCACAAGCGGCTCAATTACGCCGCCGCAACGGTCACTCTTTAGATTCTCCGCTGCTGTCGTCCTCTGCGTGCCTGTTCACGGCGCTCCGCCTGGCGTTTTCTCCTCTTGACGACTTGGTCCGATGTCCTAAGACTTACCCCTTGGACTTGTTCAACATAGCTTCAGAAATGATCACGCATCCCAGTAATGAATAATTACTAATTTTTGGTATATTCTTATCTATTCTTAATGGCAACCTTATATTCTTATGCATTACTAAGCTTAGTAATTATTATTAAAATAAGTTGAGAGCTAACTTTACACCTCATCTCCAGAAGCGTCAATAAGCTCGTCTTCCATTGACACGTAGACTTTCCTGATCAAATCATTTTTCACCCAACTACCCAAGCACTGCGTTCTTTCAACAATCTCCGGAGCTAGCCTTGCTCTGTCCCAGCAAATTGTACGTCTCGCGCAAGAGAACACGCGCTCAGGATCGTCAGACATTGCCGGGACACTGAGGATATCGATAGCCATCTGGTGCAGGCGCGGATACTCCATCCTCTGCTCCTCCCGGCACCACCATTCCAGCGGCGTCCTCGCCATCACTTGTCTCGGGGACGCATTAATAAACTTTTCGAACTCATCTTCGTCGCCGGGCTCGTCTAATACACTCATAGATTGTTTGATTCGCTCATAAGGAGACATGTCCAGCCTTTTCTTCGGGGGCTGCAATGCACAAGCCGCAACCAATGGTCGGTTCTTGTACTTCGCCCAAAGCTGCCGAGCGGCGGCTACCGGACCAGCTCGCCATTCTTCCGACCAGTGCCGGTCGATATATCTCCGCCGCTTCTCCGGACGGAGCAGCAGCGCCGTGATATAGATCGGGTTTGTGTCGCTTTCTTCATAGTATTTCGCAAGCACCCACCAACCCATGTAAATAGAGTTGACCATGTGCCCAGTTTCTGCATAAATAACCTGCATCGTTGTTGGGCATGCCGCGTTTCCTAAGATACGTACCTTGGCATCCTCAAATTGCTTCAACAGAATGTCCATGTTCCCTAGCACCTTAGGGTGTGGCCCACGTTCCGCCAGCCAGCTGCATCCGACCTTCCCTTAGGTTGGCTGCGGGATCCTTGCTGCGGACTTCCAGCGCGTATGTGGTCCTGCAGCGCATCAGCGATGGTCGCGTCGTTTGCCTCGTCCTGTGCCTCCTCCATGGCTGCTTCCAGTGCTGTCTTGCTGCTTGCGAAGAGGAAGGCCTGGAGGGAGAGGTTGATGATGTGCCCAGCGCATCGTGTTCGAGAGGCCACTGGATCAAAAACAACACCATATTCCCGCAATAGCTCCTTGGCGAGTTGGCGGAGGCAGGTGTCATTTTTGGTATCGTTGTCGCCCGTGAAATAGCCAAGCCGGTGGGCGAGATCGAACTTCTGAATCACACTCATTAAGTGAGGCGCCATGGCCGCGCCAGTGTGGGACCGGCGGAGATTTGTAAGCCCGAGCAATGCCTGGCGAGGCAGGGATGCTTCGTCAACCCATTGCGCATGAATGGCAATGAACGACTTGCGTTGAAGAGAGGACCACACGTCCATGGAAATATGGATGAGGCTCCGAGCAGACAGCAGCCGCCTTTTGACTGCCTGCTCATGCGAGGCGTGTGCTGTCTCAAGGTCAGCGGCGACGGTGCCTCCGGAGCCAACCAAAAACTCATCTACCGCCGGGTTGATGGACAGCAGAAGGGCCTGATACTCTGGCCAGGTCACAAAATTGAGTGGGAGATGCCTACGTACGGCCATCAGCATCTGAGCTTCTCGGAAGGCGTCAGCGTTGACCGCCCCACGCAACGCGTTCGTCGCCCTCTCCCCATTTTGCCGTGCCTGTGTCGCAGTCGTCCTTGCGAACGAGTTTCCGATAGGCAGCTGGCGTTTGCTCTGTGACCCCGACTCTTCTCTCACTACCACGTGGTGGGCATTCTCCAGGTGGTAGCGGGCATTGCCGGATATGTGTGTTGACCAAGGCGGGTTGTGGCAACGCTTGCAGTAGTGCAATACCTTGCCGGCCTTCTTGTGCGGCTCGTCACCCTCGGCTTCCCGAAAATGGTCCCAGGTCGAGACTGCTCGCAGCTTCCTCCTCTTGACTGGATGCGGGCATGGGGAAAGACCAGGATCGGACAGTGAGCTGTCAGCCTGCGATACGCTGTCAGAAGGCAAGAGGGAGGGAGTGAAAGACCCAGCTGCGAATGGAGACATATCGTCGCCCATCTTTACTGCGCTGCTGCCGGTTGCTGGCTGGAGGGTGGCAGGTTCTGATGGGCGGCAAGCCCCTAAGCAAAATTTGTGGAGCTTCTTGTCTTAAGAATTATTAAGAATATATTCTTAAGGCTCGTTCTATATTCTTATCCTTATCCTTAAGCTTAACAATAATTATGCATTAATCCTTAATAATATATTCATTACTGGGATGTCTGTCTTCGTCCAACCTTTTACCCTGTCAAGACAACCGTCGGCTCGATTCTCGGTGCTACAGCCTGCAGATGAGTGATCAAGAGCCTTGCTTTGCTCCACTGACCAATTGACGACTTTGCAGTACTGAATTACTGAGTCGTTGTATGGCGTGCGCACGGCCTATTCACGAGCGGTGTACACTGCCCATTCTAGGCTAGAAAAGATAGAAACAATATTACCAAAAAATTATGTATTCATTCGTTACTGAGATGTCTTATTCTGATGCTAGGAAGTCGCTATAGAAACAGAGAAGAAAATGGGGACGCGTGGAAATAGCAAGCAAGCGTGATGGGCCTTTTGGTCATTTATTTCATGCAAGCAAAATTCCTGCACGCGTTGTTGTACGCCTCTGGTGTTGGTATACTACGATTGGCTGGTCGCGGACGATTTGGGAAGGGGCCGGTTTCGGGAGATTTGGGATGCGTCTCGCGCAACAGGGGAACTTTGGGTGGGAAGCGGGAACGGCCCCGTTTCCCCCAGACACTAAGTAAGTAAGGTGGGGCAAAAGTAAACGATAACGACGCAGAATGTATTGATGTTGCGCAGCTCACTGTATTTGCACGTGAGCATAGGAAAAGCTTCCGAGGAAGAAAACCAATGCTGTGAGCATCTTGAAAGCGGTTCTATCTATTTCCCTACATAGCAGCTCGGTTACTCAGCTTGGACCAGTAAACCTTCATATGGTGCTAATCCAATCCTAGGGGATCAAGCTCTGCACACTTGTGTAGTACTCTTCGGCAAACTGCTCGCATTTATCTTTGTCTGATGATAAGCGACGACAGTCCCAGTAGCGTGGATTGCAGGGCCTTTTGCTCGAGGCTTTCTGGCAGATGCGAAGCATACTAAATCAATACCAATCAGAACGCGCACTCTATGAGACCATCTACCTCATACTGCTTGCTTGCTCCTCCGTCACTTATAATTCTGCCTGGATGAGGGGACTTACTCCTTTTGAAAAATTTCGTCAATGACCGCCTTCTCGCCAATATGCAATCTCTCCTGTGCCTTGAAGTTTCGAGAGCAAAAGTCGTGACGCTCGCATGCCGGTTGGAAGCTCAAGTTGGCTTTGCGGGACGGATTGTCCTCAAGGGATGTGCCAGGCACGGAGCAGCCATCCGTCGAGAGATCAAAGGACTCTGCAAAGCCCCCACCTTGCTTCACGAGCTCCGCTTTCGCCTGCGTAAATTTTGCTAGAAGGTCGTCAGCGTCGCGAGTGCAGTAGTGATCTATCCACTCGCTGGTGATTTCACTCCAATCGGGCCGCGGGTGCTTTCTGAAATTCGATTCTCGATCTCCGCATTGTGGTGGAAACTTGAGTTTCTCCTCAAGGAACCTTCGAAGCTCCATGCGCTCTTGGTCGGGCAACAATTTCCCAGGGTATGATATCGATCGTACTTTACTGATATATTTGGAATGTGGTCTGGAGCCAGAGACAAGTAGGTCAACAAGTCCGCCAAATTTCGTATGGTCAGTAATTCTGTGAAACTTCAAATAGTTGTCCATAACATTCTCAACCTGCTTGAAGAACTGGTCGTCGTACTGTCTTTGTTGTTCCTGCATCATGGCCAACGTCCCATCCTCCATGTCTTTTATGATCAGGTATTTGCTTTGATAAAACTGGTCGCAAATTCGCTGTTCGAGCTCCTCTTGACCGGCATATTTGGTGGTATTTTCAAACCGCGGTCGCTCCTCAGACGTGGCGGCCTTGATGGTACCTGCACGCAAGCCACCTGCCGCTTGCGACGCGCTGTAGAGAATGGCCAACTGCTCGGCCTCGTATTGAGTTCGAACATTTGCCGTCAAGTTGTTCGATTTGAAATGCATCAGGATCTCATCTCGGCGCTGCCGCCATCCTTTGATACGGCGAATAGTAACCTCTTGCTCGTTGAGCCATTTCGAA
Organism: Cordyceps cateniannulata; assembly: GCA_028828415.1. Classification (NCBI taxonomy): domain Eukaryota; kingdom Fungi; phylum Ascomycota; class Sordariomycetes; order Hypocreales; family Cordycipitaceae; genus Cordyceps; species Cordyceps cateniannulata. The sequence continues at coordinate 125,488 of JAPHMX010000013.1, read as the reverse complement.
TACTCTATTGTATCCTTAATAGTCCCAGGTAGTACTTTGATGGCCATGCGTAATCCGTGGACTGCTAATCCCAATGGCCAGGCCGGCGTGAGCGTTAGCGCGTCGCCGACAACGCACAAACTAGTATCGAAATCATCGGGTCTTCCCTTCTCCTCGTTCGCTCCAGCCTGTACTGCACAACCGAGGAGGGGCACGAGGGACGTCATGACCGCGGCCCGCTCTATAGCACTCGAGTTCCTCGAGAACACGTCCGCCATATCATTAACCCAGAAAATGGCGCCTACAGCAAGACCCTTGCCAGGCATAATTTTGCCTAGCTTAGATTTGATCTTTGCTGGCGCAAGCGAGAATCGTTCATACCCCTTGAGCAATGCCTTAACCTTATTAAAGGACAAAGGGTTTCGTTGGCGACTGAACAACTCTTTTAGCCCAAACCTGGCTGCCAAACGCCGAAATTCTTCTTCAGAAAATTTCTTTGATGCTTCAAGGAGTTCGTTTTCCGAAAGAGACTCTGCTTCGACACTGGGGGAGGTAGGCTCTCCATCCCCAGGTGCGGTCTTGTCCTCGATATCGGGGCTGATTTCAGAATGCTCGACATCAGAGTCGGGAGCTGGAACGCAATGACCTTCGGCCCTCTTTCGGCAAGTAATGAAGGTAAACCATCCATTCTTTCTCCACCGCTTCTTCACAGGCGCGCCTGTACCTGTTTTTTCGTAGTCATATACTCCCTGAATGCTCTCGGCATTGATTGCTCCAGCCACGGCGAACTCATCGGCTCCGACGATATCCGCCTTGTTAGGAAAAATTCTAGGCAGCCAGTAACCTTCTGGTAGCTTTTCAGGCGCAATAGCGTAGACGTAACCTTTCTGGGTTTCTGGCGCTTGTCGTGCGAAGGCGTACCGGATGCCTACCTCACGAGATCGAGAGACCGACACGTATGCAGAATCCTCCTTGCTCCAGTTCAAATGATCATCGAGATTCAAATTGTCGCCCCGAGGTTTGAAACCTTCCTTAAAAACCACGGCTGGCGGACGGGTATCGCCACGATAAAAGATGCCCTTTTTACTGCCGTCGTGAGCCTCCTTGGCGGCAGCTTCTATGGCAGTCATGGCATCGTGTGTACCATCTAGCTGTCCACGGCTATGAATGATGACGGGCGATGCGGGCTGGCTCGGCAGGGCTCCGTCGCCAGTGACCTGACCTTGGGTGGCTCTGTGTGACCCCTCCGCTGGTACAAGGCCTGCGGAGCCCACGAGTAGGAAAGCCGCCGTAAAGGCTGTAACCGCAGTTAAACGCATATCTAGATGAGCCGTATAGCGCGCTATGCAGTTCATAAACGTCTAGGTAGCCCTCCGGGGTACCAGAAGCTTTCCTTCCTGAGCGTATGAGGATTATCAGAAGGGATAGAGTATGCTCTGAAAATGTGGAGAAAGACTGAAGCGAAGAAGTGATACAGAACAAGAAATTTCTTAGACGACCATGAGACCGATATATATATGCATGCATATGGTCCTGCAATATGTTTGAGGCCCGAGGCGAGAGTGTTCGTGTCAATCTTCGCCGTCAATAACGACTGAGAAGGGATTGACTAGACTGGACTTACCAAGGCTACCAGAATATCTAGCCTACACTGTTGACAGACGGCAGAATGCGATAGTAACACTAGTCAATGACTGATCACGTCAATGCGCCTGGCCCGGAGACCTGACTCGCGATACAGACGGGACTTAAGCGCCAAAATAACCTGTCTTCCATAACTGGTACACTGGATCACCATTGTCTGAGCCGTCCGACCGAGTTGCCGTCCAATGAGGTCTAATTATGCCATTTGCATCTATTTATGCGCTGTCTACATTAGTAAGTGCTTGAATGAAGGACCTGCGTCGGTACACGAACAGACGTACTCGCACACCGTTGTTCGTAACTGCTCAAATGAAGGTCATGCATGTATCGGTCCGACATAGGTCTTCGGATGGGTATTCTCATCTATAAGTTGTGGGCGTTCATGGGTCGAAGCCCAAGCTATACCGAATGCACAACCTAGTTTTATAGTTCGTTTTGAGGAATGCACACCGGGCGCAATGAATTACGAGATGGAGTGAGCGAGTCACCGGTGCAGGGGATTACGTTCACGAAGAACGGTCGCTTCGTGTTTTCTGCAGTCTCCATGCTGTCGATTCAGTTCATCATATTTTGAGCTGGCACAATTGACTCATCGTGCATATTATAGACTACGCTTCACTGAGCGGTGCATCTGTATGTATCTGCAAACTTCATAGAATTATAATTCGTTTTACTTCCTGTCAAATACGCCCCCAGGTATCCATCCAATGGTGGACGCATTCATTCATGAAGGCCCCGCTCGATCAAGGACATACCGAGACCCACTTGGATCACTCATCCGAGCAAGCGGACCGGGCGATCACACCAAGCCCCACTAACCCCTATGGTGGGATGCGCCGTGATTCGCTAGAGGCGGCGACATAATTGTGGGAGGCCGCTAGTCTGCTTTTAAAATAGACTGGCACGTATGCAATTTGGCCGAAGCCTGACCTCACAAGGACTGGCCGCATAAGAATGTGCCGATTGATACTGCTATCCTCAGAGATGCTACTCTGAATTGGAGCGACGGACAAAAAATTGTCACGATCAGCACCCTGCGTTCGAGTTATGGGCAAGTCTCAACGAGTCAGTTTTTTTATCCGTGTTTGGCTATAGAGCGTTCTGGCTTGACGTATAATACAAGCTGGAACTTTCAGTTCTGAACTTTTCCACAAAATTAACTCAAATAAATAGTTTAGTAAGCTAAAGGTGTGCATCAGATCATGTCGGAGCACAATACCGCGTTGTCGTCCCCGCTTTTCAAGATACCGCGGCAAACGCCGGACGCAAACTGCCGCAGATGTCACAAGATCGGCCACGCGTCTCATATTAACAAGTAATACCACGCCTGGAACATGCGCTACAGAAGTGTCATCATGTTGAAGCGGATGTATTGCGTTAAAGTGGGCAATAGGGGTTGGGGGTCATCAACTCTGCAACGTGGCGGCGGACGATTCAGCATCCATACTCCGATGCACAAGAACTGTTCTTGACTTATGCGGCGCAATATGCGGACCGATTTACGCATCTCCAATGGCGTGACCGGACTTGCCGATGCCGGGCCACTCCATTTCGCGCTACATAGATCTATGTATCTGCAGCATCAGTCGGGATTGCCGATATGGCGCGGCTCGTCATGTACATGTACTTGACCGTGCTAGACAGGGGACTGTTCAATTCTCAAAGAATAAGTCTTCGTGGCGTCGCCCTGCTTGGCACAAGAGTCATTCGCGAAAAGCGTAAGTTAGCTTGACTTAGAGGCTGTCTCAAGGGGTCAGCAGTATTTTCCGTGTTCCTCATGCCACCAAGGCAGACTTGGGGCCCTTGAATCCTCAGTATTGGCCATGAGACTAGCTGGCAAGCGTGTTTACTGCTGTTCGTGTATAAGATCAAAGTTGTTCCTCCGCTCGCGCTCTGCCCCCATCGGTCCCTTGAATATGACCAGAGCAAATATGGAGCTTCAGCTATCTCAGATCCGTTTCATCACTGGCCTTCATCGAAGCCCATATCGAAGCTGAAGACATTTTCACGATATGGCAGACGTTGTCCAGCGTCTGTCCCACCAGTCCAAGTACAAATATATCGGCCCCATCCAATGCCGCCCGCTACATCCTGGGCAAAGAAATACAATTTGTACTCTGCTTGAATGAGGCAGGGTTTCCTATCGACGACATTACTAAGATTCTAGACGTGTGGCAAGAAGCCTTCGCACCGAATACTGATTGTATCACACATGAAGATGTCATTTTCGCCATCAAGCTGCACTCCGTCGGACTTACATCTCGCGAAATTGCCAGTATACTTTGGACCCGAGCATTGCCAAGGACCCTTATAATTAGAGTCTTGAGTCGCACACTATGCGTCTCTATTTCTCAGTACGTCTCTTTATTCTATCGCGCCACTCGAGTCTCATAAGTCTTGCAGAATGTCCGAAGATAAAGTTTCCAAGCTGGGCCAAATTGGGGACATTACGCATATTCGATTGGAGCAAGATGTCCTTTACATTCAAATGAAGACTCATAGTCAAGCCGCGGAGGTAGTTCGTTTGTACCACCATTGGGTAAGGGTTATTCCTTTCCGCGGGGACTCATTTACTGAACAATATTCTAGGTGAAATGGGGATGCCTGTTTGCGCAAGGCAGATTCAGTTTCGATGAAGACAACGGGGTTTGTCTTTTTTCTACTCAAAGGCTGAATGGCAGAGATGTTCAGAAACTGTTAGAATCTGCTGGAGCGTCTTGTGCTGGCTCACTGCAGCTGTATCCGTGCGTTGAGGAGCCCGACGCACAAGAAGGAATAGAATGTACGAACGAACAGGCCTAGGTTCGTCGATAACAAAACTAGCGACTAATATGCAAAGAATAAGGCGCGAGCAGTGGCCAGCTGCCGACTCTGCTAGCCTCAGAAAGGCAGCTTTGGTTTAACGATGATGCAACAGCAAAATCGTTGGACGTTTGTCATACCATGCCCCATAGATCAATTCGATTTGATTTGACCGAGTTTCAGCCTTGAATCATACTTCGAACTTACGGTACAGGAGAAACACTGGAAATATTACAGAGTGTCTGTTTGAAATTCGGCTATGCACGGCCATATTACGGCTCGCGATATGTAACGGCGACCGTATGAGGTGGTGTAGCATAACACGGCCACATTATCACATGATATGGGTCGTATCGATGTATGGTAATACATATTGCCATATTGTAAGAACGATTGGATAGACTGGACAGCAGCCAGCAGCCAGCAGCCGAATAGAGGACTGATCGGCAGTAATATCGGGAGCACATCGATGCTAACGTGGCCCTAAGCCTTCTGCAAGCAGATGCTGTCATTATACACGACTCTTAGTCGGGGTTTGTGTTCAACAAGCCTATCGTTATTGGATACTAAGGACGAGTAGCTTTGCGTGCTGTCGGAGTTGCTTTCGCTTAATTCACCAACTCAGTAGGTTGGTAAATGACAAATATTTACTCTGAATGATTGCATTTTCTAATTGAATTGTACAGTGGTATATGCAAGCGACAGGTAGGTAAACAAACATATCGCGCCTATTACATCGTTATTCGTGGAACATTGCTCTGTCTATTGCGATATCCACATCACAAACTTTGAATCCCGGCGTGCGTCCTAAGCATACACTGACCTCTAGTAGTTCTGCATTTACAGTTAGTCACGAGAATACAACTCAAAAGAAAGTTCCGGAATTGCGAGGGTAAAATATGCAAGTAGACCTTACCTGCTATGAGGCGCGCTGTATGTACGGCGGAGCTATCAGAGACACTGACCTTTCGAGCATCGGTAGTAGATGACGGTGAGTAGAGCCGGACGCCTCTGCTCTTCAAATGTTCTTCCAATTGCTCGGCATCGAGCCAGTCGCCTTCATATTGGCTCCTCATGTCGGCTGGCAGCGCTTCGAGAGGGACCCGGACTTGTCGCCACCGCGAGGACTGTCTGTGAAGTGAGGAGGATTGTGCAGAGACCTGACTACCTGCCCTACCGCCAAGAAGAAATATCGGAACATCATCCCATTCTCTCCCAATGTCCACCCGCATTATTCTAGCGTGTATGGAGGCGGCAAAGAACGCGGCCATACGATCCCGGTTCATAACAGTGCTGAGCAGCCACAGTGGACGGCTGATACAGCCAGGCGTGTGTACGTTGCCGATCACCGCCCTGTAAGCAAAATAGACGACAGATATTCGCAAGCGTTCAATGAAAGCTGAATATCCAATAAAACTGCCACTATCTTGGGTTTCTTTGAGGCCTGGCTTCGGGAGAGGATCACTCCAAGCCGAGGATGTGGCGACCGGCGAAGCATACTGCACCCGTGCTTGTGTTTGATCAGATAAACCAGTGTATGAGTTTGAGCCTATGCTCAGCTGTCCAAATTGAGATAGGCATCTCTCGCTAGCGAAAGCCAATGAGGCCAACTCGGGGTGCTGCAGGGATGCGTTCGAATCGCGCAGCACATCGCGGAGCTTCACCATGGTGGAAGCCATTTCGCTCAGTGCAGACTCTAGTTGAAAAGTACGCTTGGCAAGCGACGTGACGACAGACGCCTTCCTGTCTCGATATGCGCGTTGTGCTAATCGAACTTGTCTTCGGCGTTTCTATTCAAGGTTCCGTCATCTTAGTCAACAAAATTGCACGTGGCGGGTCGACATCGAGTAGCAGAGTACTGACTTCCCTTTTCCCCTCTTGAGTCGGGGAAGCAGCGGTCTCGTCCTCGTTGACCTGGCTAGATGATAAGGACGATAACGGTGCTTGGGTTTGCTTGCGGGCATTGCGTAGTGCTACTCCACTTGGATCCAAGTGCGGTTCCGTTGGAATAGTCGCGTGCCATTCTGTTGATAGTGGCGCGTTTTCTGTTTGAAAGCCAAATCCGAATGCTTGGTCAAGTGTTTGTGGATCCAGGCCTGTTGGGGGGCAGTCGGGATAGGACTCCACAGATAACAGCGATTCAAGCTCAAGGTCATTAAATCTGCCGTCGCTATATCGTGATTAATCTGGATGGAGAAGCCCTTCTGCGCGCCAGCAGGATGACCGAAGAACTGTAGGCTTCCCTGAGGTGGCTTATGAGTATCCATGGTGGCATGGGAAGCAGACGTTGACAAGACACGGCAGCGTGAAGACAACCGAGGTCACAACACTGGGCGATGGAACGGCTAGCAGCTGGCCGCCGACCGGCGGATTACATCAGTGTTCTCGCTGTGGAGTGCCGATCCCGAATAGAGCGGGTCATACAAGTACCAACGGTTGCGTTCGGTGGCTGGCACCTGATTATTGATCAGAGTGTAGGCTCTGGCTTTGTCCAAGACGGGGAGAGGGTTGTGATGGAACGGCTCTCGGACTGGACTTCGAATATGAAAAGGTTTTGGCTCGTGTGGTCGTAAGAACTCACGGTCTTTGAGAAATATAAAATGTATTCAAAGGACTACCCTTTACAATAGTCTAAGATCTTGAAGATGCTACCGTGTCAACGAAATAATGAAATCAAGACAGTACTGCACCACACTCTCTTTCCCTAAACAACACTAATTGCGTAGAGGCAGAGCTCAAGTGAGTGGGCCTCGGTAGCTTTCAGCTGTCTCCACCGTTGTACCCGCCAAGCGTCATGCTGTCATACATTTGCGTAGTCAGTTACTCTTCCCACGTGCTGTAGTGTTTCGTGATTATGATTGGGAGTCATGCGTTGGTCCGACACCTTAGTAGCCTGTCCAAAAATTCCGAATCCGCTCAAGCGCGCGGAGAGATAAGCTCCATAGCCCTGAAATAGTGGATCGAGCTTCGATGTTGAAAGGGTGGAGACTCGGGCCGACGCTTTAATAGCAATATCCGGGCAAATGCCGGACTCATCTATGTAGGGCGCCTGCCTTCCATGATTCCGTACACGAGTCGTCGTTTAAATTATTGCTCCGCTGCTTGGTTCCCAAGATGTAAGCAAAAATCACCAATACCATCACCGTTGTGCATGCAGCGCCAGTTCTGTGATCCAGGACACGGGAACTGTGGCAAACGATACCCTAATGCTTGATTTGTAAGCAGATATTTAGAGAAATATATATTTTTAGGTAAGGGGTTGTGCTTCTGCGACGATCAGGGATTTTTAGAACCCCTGGTCGTTTGAAGGGCGCATACCTGGGTGTTTGAGTAAACTCGCGAGTTTACTCAAACCCAAAGTTAACTGTTAACTCACGATGTTCTGTTCACATGTCATGGCTTTTGTTACGCCCTACGCACCGCTCCCAATAGAAAAATCTCCGAAGCGGGCAGGTTCCTTTTGATCTACGTAGTCGCTAGTCGCTATGTCGACATCATCACTGCCTTTATCTGGATCACATACTAAGCCAGGCCCGCCATGTCGACTTCCCACGATACGTCCATTCCGCAGCCAGTTACCAACACGCTCGACCTCCTCTATCCTGCGACACCACCATTCTAAGGATGTGCAATCAACCCTAATAGCCGGCGCGTTCACAAATGAGTCCAGGTTGTCCCCGTCCGCCGCCGCTCCTGTGTCAACCTCCATCTCCTGCAGCAAGAGTTGCAGCTCTGAAAGCGGCTTATGCACTGTAATTGACGTTTCATCAGCCCCAGCCAGGCTTTCTATCCATAAACGTATGGAATAAGTTAATCCATATGGAACGTTCCATATGGAATAATCGTATTCCATATGAGATGGCTGTATTCCATACGTATGGAAATACACCGGAAGAACGTTAGTCCTTCCCATAGTCCGACTAGAGAATTTCGCTGACTTCGCGTTTGGTCAGCTAGACTTGAGCTCCGCTACGGTCGTCCATCGCCGTAATGACACCAAGTGGTAGTACAGGCTCCACAGCCTTTCCTTCATCCACCACTGATCTCCTCTCATCTGCAATCTCTCCACTTCAAGATGCATCCAGCTTGGTTCGACGGAAGACCTGAAAGCGCAAGACAACAGCAAATACTTGGGCTCATGCACGTGAGCCTCAAGACTCAGAGCCTGTCCGCTGCCCTCGCAAGAATGAGAAAATTTACTACTGCATGCATTGTACCGATCCGGTCTATTCCACCACTGTCTCAACCACATTCCGCCATCATCTGTTCAAAATCCACGGAATTGAACTAGATGCTCAAGACCACCCTATCAAAAAGCAGCGCAATAGCCTCATTCAGGATGCCTTTGCCAAGGCAGGTGAGGCGAGTTCGACTAGACGTCTGCTCAAAGCAGGAGGAAACTCTTCGAGCTGCGGTCAATCGGAAGGCGGCTCTGGAGGCATTGATCCAGCTTGTGACCGTCCGGAACCTGTCCTACAATTGCAGTTCTTGGCCAGAGCTACACGCACTTGTCTCTGCTGTTAACTATACCGCGCAAGACCTGATCAGCCTCTCCCATGGTTCCATACAAACGCTCGTCTCCAATTCGTATTGCGTCCATAAAGACATTCTGCGGAGGAAGCTACAGTCCTCCCCATCGAAGCTCCATCTTTCCGCAGACGTCTGGTCGGCTCCAAATCACAAAGCCTTCCTTGGTATTTGCGTCAAATTTGTTGACCCGGACTCTAAGGAGGCACTGCAAGCATTGCTAGCCTTGCCAGAGCTGCCAGGACTTGACAGGCCTAGTAGCCACGGAGGGGCTGAGCAATGGAGGCTTGTCCAACAGGTCCTCGAAGACTACAACATTTGGAGTAAAGTCGGCTTCTATACCGGTGACAACCACGGCTCAAATGACAAGCTCTGCCGTTTTCTTGGTGAGCACCTACAGGCGAAGGGCATTCGCTGGGCCAACACAGCAGAGGATCCGATGTCATGGCCACGTCATCAACCTTGCCGTCCAAGCCTTCCTTTTCATGGACTCAAAGGAAGCTGCACGGGCCGCCCTGGAACAGATTGAGAGTGATGACGAAACTGCGTTTGGTACTGACTTTGCTACCCGAGTAAAGACTCAGAGGGCACAGGGTTGGCGTCGACTAGGACCTCTTAGCAAGGTGCACAACATCTCTGTTCACATGCGCGATAGCGATTACCGGTGGACTCAATTCAAGAAGCGGACTGGCAGATCGCTAGGCCTAGATAATGACACGCGCTGGAATTCATGGTTCTTGCTTCTTAATGTTTCCCTCAACCTCCAGGAGCACGTGGAGTGGTACCAAAGAAAATATTATGAGGATCTCCAGGATGATTATCTCACACCTAATGAGTGGGGAATCCTGAGGGAGACGCGTGCTTTTCTTCAGCCATTCTGGAAGATAACGCAACTCACAGAGGGTCGCTACGCCACCATTGACCGCACGCTTTTCACGATAGATGTTCTGCACAGACACTATACACAGGCTTTCCAAAAGTATCAAGGCAACACCCCACTGCGCAGCTGTATCGCTGCCTCTTGGGCCGTGTTCGACAAGTACTACCAGCTCACGGACGAGACCCCTGCCTATGGCGCGGCTATGTTGCTTCACCCATCACGGCGGATCGCCCATGTTGAGAAAAACTGGCCCAAGTCATGGCACAAACCGGTTCTTGACGGCGTGAAGAAGTACTGGAAGGAGCATTATCAGAAACTTCCGATAACAACTACTACGCCCGAGCTACGAGACAAGTTGCAACCGCCCGATGAGTATGACTTGCTAGCTCGGGAGTTGGATGTTGTCAGCCCGGCGTTGAATCAGCTCGACGAGTACCAATCCTTCGTCGCGCAAACACCGGTTGCTATCGACTGTTCACCGCTTGATTGGTGGCTCCGAGAAGAACAGCAACAACGATACCCCCGCCTCTCCAGAATGGCCGTCGATATCCTGTCCATACCAGCTATGTCCGCCGAACCAGAGCGTGTTTTTCAGGCGCAAGACGCACGATATCCTGGGATCGATGTCAGCTAGGAAGTCGAACCATTGAGAGGGGAGAGTGCATGAAGAGTTGGATTAAGAGCGGTATCACCAAGGGAGTTCCCGTAGACTTGATCGAAGAAGAGAATGAGGAGGTTGAAAATACTGTGTCAACGGGACGGCGTGACTCAACATCAGATTATTAGGTAGCACAGCTTTGAAAGATGACGTCATTTTCTGTATTCCATATGTATGGAATACGTTTCCATATGACGAAAGTTTGGTAATCCATACAGGATTCCTTCCATATGGTGTATGGTGTATGGATAGAAAGCCTGGCCCCAGCTCACTATCATGGTTCTGACTGCCCCTGTATTCTTCTTCCCACTGCGGCTGTATAGTCCCGATTGTAGGTCTAATCCACTACGCTTTCCAATTTTTCGTCAGATATGCTCTCCGGCACCCAGGATCTAGGAGCAGCGCGGCCGCATAAACCGGAGCCTCGTCGGACAGCGTGTAGAACTTGTCAAGAACAAATCATCCCATTTCGATTGGCTGAAGCATTCGACCATCATAGAATTCATCGGATGAGGAGTGCGCTTTGCTTGCTCAAAATGACTCCACAGCCCATCCATGAGCCGAGGCGTGCTGCAAATGCCTGCCTTGTTGCCTTCCGTTAGAAGGGTGGCTTCAGTGAAAAGCTGGAGAAAAGCGTGTGTTTTTGACAGTATAGCGCGCAAAGCCTCTTTGGAGCACGCGAGAAGGAAGGCTCATAGGCAAAGGTGAAGGACAGGGCAGACATGTAATCAATCGCGGCGAATTAGTGATCAATTGAAACTGACACCGACCCCAGGATTCGTAATCTGAATCATGTCTCCCGGATTAATCAAGTACATGAGTCATGCAACACCAGTCAAATCCGGAGGGGCCTCGATTATCTTGTTGATCACTCATCACGCGAACTCAGACAGTTGAGTGGCTCCGCAGTGGTCTTGCGGATCCGAACCTAATCGAAACGAGCAGGGACGGGTATGAAGCTGCTCTCCGCACAGAGCGGTGAGGAACCTGAGTCATGGCGGCAAAGTACGGCGATTAGGGCTCCGAAAATGGAGCACAGTACTAGACATGAGTGCCTAGTTGAAAACTTTGAACTAAGTCTCAGGGTTGACGTTTGCGGTGGCCCACTTTCGATACTAATGTAGATGAAGGAGGAGCAGGGCCACACGAGGCAGGGGAAACATGCCACGGACGCGAAGATATTTTATTAATTCATCTAGGCACAGGCCAACCACGTGACCGCGGCCAGTCTGACACCACCGCTCGTAGCCAGGCCCAGTGTTCTTCTTTTGCCCAGGGCGCATATGACTTGGTGAACCCCTTGAGCTTGATGTGGTGCCAAATGTGGCGCCAGTCATGACCTTGAATCATAATTCTCCGTCTCCTCCTATCGGCCTTGTTTCTAGTGTTTTAATACAAGGTTAGCTATGCTAGTCAACGTGTTGAGATGATCCGGCCCAGATTTTGCCTTCCTCATCTCTATCACCTGCACATTATCATTGTAACGTAGGCTAAATTTTCTACATCGTGGTTTTCATGTGCTATAACAGCCTTTCAGTGCAAGCAATCACGTTATTGACAATTCACCGAGGACAAGTCGCACACGTTAGTTGCTGTTGCTAGAAATGCGGATGAAAGATGCGTGATGACGGGAGCTCACGTCTATGCCATCAGAGCCACGGGGGCCGTACTATGGATGGAGGAAAGCTATGGGCAACAAAAGTTCTCAGAATAAAAGTAATGGCGTCAAGCCATCCCAAGGACTAATGAGCACGGATGTTGGGCCTGCTGCGTTGGGGAAGTTGCGCACGGGGAGGTCATGGAAGTCCCAGTCGGTCACCCCTTCGTGACGGGTACCCCATACTTGGTCTCCAGACTTTAAAACGTTCTATGGCTAGGGAGAAGATGGCCAGAAATATGCTACTTCCAGCGGTGGGGAAACTGCAGCGAGCAGCAGTTGAGTCGCGACTTACTCGCTGCTGGGGTATCACAGGATTTGGAACGTTGGGCACGACTATGTCTTATCTGTACCCATCGAGGATCTGTATTTAGTTTTAGATGATTACCTCATCATACCGTCACCATCGTCACTATAGCTACAATGGTCACTATCATCACTCCAGATTGCCTTACCAGAGCGATTCCAGCCCCAGATAGAGACGTGTCTGGCCTCTCTTGACGCCATCATGGGCCTGCCATGGTCATCGTGCACAAGGACTTTGCCAAGTGCCACCTCATGGTGGATGCAGAGACATGAGTCGCACCTTTCTTCAGTTGCAAAAGTAGATTAGAGTTCTTTTATAATAGTCATGGTGCATAATAATAAGCCCATCCCGGAAGCCCCCATCCCGGAAGCCTTCTAGACCAGTAGTAACTCGGCTGCTGCTGGACGGGTCCGAAAGTGCCGTCCTGCTTATGGCGCAATTTTCCTCTGCTTTGACCTTTGACAGCTTTGACTTTTGACAGCTTTGACCTTTGACAGCTTTGACCTTTGACAGCTTTGACCTTTGACAGCTTTGACCTTTGACAGCTTTTCGCCATCGCCAAGCTACCTATCTACTGGGTATCTAGTACGATGTTATGGGGGCACTTGCGGAGAGATTATCCATCCTCCGTCGCATGGAATATATATTCTATACGAATGGAACCCGTCATTTGGAATATGTAATATGCCGTATGGAATCTTTGTATGGATTGATTAATCCATACGCGTATGGATAGAAAGCCTGGCTGACAGCCAGCTAGCAATAAGCTTTTCTTAAAAGCGTGACCACAAGTCAGTTTATGTTACCTCAGATGCAAAAAAGACCGTGCCCTTATACGGCAACTCATATGCACGACCTGCCAAACTCACCAAATTCAGTAGCGATCGCCCGCTAAATCGAGGGAGCATGTACACAACTCCTCAAATGCGCTTCGATAGAGTACCGAAGCGGTAGGGATGGCTGAGGATGAAGGGTAAAGCACTTCTATTAACCCTCATTTCAGCCACTAGCTTACCCAAGTATCATGACTCAATTTACCTCGACGTGATGGTTTTCAGGCACCATGAGCTCATAGCCTTGTAGCATAACAATATCAAGGTATCATAGCGTCTAGGCGTAATAGCCTCCTCTCAGAGTGTTGGCTGTAATACGGTGAGAATGCCTTGTAATGTGGCCCTCACGTACGACTATATATAGCGCCCCTTCCGCCGAGCTTTTACAGATACTAGACTGCGATATCGCAACTTGCACCCAACTACAGTTATCAGAATTCCCACTTCTTCGTACTCGTACCCAACATCTTTTGTGAAAATGAAGGCCTCGGGCGCTATTCTTGTTCTCTTCTCTGGGTTGGCTGTGGCCTCCCCATTGATCAACGCCCGAGAGAACATTGACGACGCAAAGGCGGCGCTCGGTGACCTACAAAACTTCATCGAGAAGACCAAAGCTTCGACTGAGGAGTCTCTGAAAAATCAAGCGGACCGACAGGCTGTGTGGACGGGCAGGGTCAACCAAGAGCAAGACTTGATCCAGAAATTGGTGGACCTCCATAAGGAGTCCGTCCAGGCCGCAGCTGACGCACCTGCTAGGTTGGAAGCACAGGTAAGTCACGCAGGGACCCTGGAATGATAAAGCTATATAGACTGATGTACCAAATTTAGGGAAAACGACGCCGGGAGAAGAACCAGGCGTTGGAGGATATTGCCAACCGCCTCGGCGAAGCTTTACAGTAAAGTGTAGTTGCACTAATGCAGGTGCTGCTTTATATTGTCAAGCTAGAGCATTATCAAAGGAAGCCATGGCCGTTGTAAGGAGTTCTCCTTTGGAGTTTAAGCTCGACCGGTCATGGCTGGGGAAAGAATAGTTAGAATAGACAGGGTGGTCATCCACTCAATTCCATCAATTTTGCCTCACGATTGAGTTGCGTTGAAGGATTACTCAGCATGTCGCCCGTGGGATTGAACTACCTGAAGCCGAAATTCGGTTGATGGCGTTGAGTTGAAACGATTGAATTACATCTCACGTGATAGCGACCCAGGCAGCTACCCAAGGGTGTCCTCTCCCCCTATGATGCTATAGCCAACTTCTCCTGATACATCAGCCAACGAATATGCGCTGTTGATCAACCCACTCCGCACCCAGTCATGGCCTTGGATGGGTCGCTGATTGCTTTGGCAGCGACTACGACTTTAAAATTTTAGTTTCTATTCGACTTTTGTATGTTATCGTCGAGAAGGGAGGAAAAGATGCTGTTGAGACATACCGGCGTAGCCACGCGCTGTAAAGTCGACGGCAACTTGGCGGCCGATGCCACGCGAGGCACCAATCACAAGAGCGACGGGTTTACTCGAGTAAACAAGGATAGGGATATGTTCAAGGAATCTCTTCAGGAAAACAAAAGTCGGACGCAAGCTGCGTTTTTCCAGTAGGGACAAACGACCGAGCCCAAAGCTGTTAGATGATGATATCAAGCTCCGGGGAAAGTGGAGCCCCTGCGCGAGATCGCAGCCGAGGTTGCGACCCGCTGAAGCCCCTAGCCTCTCGATCCTGCAATTGCTCACGCATGTATCCTTCTCCTACCGCGTTCTTTTCTTGATTACTCATTAATTTTTTAGTAGAGGGAAACGGTGATCCAACTTTACTGTCATCATTAGATCTTGTTCAGCCTCCTCCCTCATCCCCCGCGCCTGTCCCCGCGCCCGTCCTTACGCGCGCAGATCCTACCTCATCCCCGCTTGAAACTTTATCATCCAACTGTTCTCGTCATCTACGAACCCTAACCCGTGGAGATCAAAAGCATCACAAGCGCCATCTCTGTCTACTTTTTCTTCGACATGAATTGCGCCATCATTAATCTCGAACTCCATCACTCTCCCATTTTGCAATATCAGGTCCAAGCGAATTGCAGGCATTCCGTACATTATGCATGGCGGAAAAATTGACGTCTACCTTGACTTTGGTAAACATTGTATCCCAACTCGCTCAGGTTCCAGTGGCGAGAGACTAATTGATATTTTTGTGCACAGCGTCGGTGTTTAGCTACATTTGTTTTACCGATTTGGAAGCTAACAGGCTGAAGCTCGCTGCCAATGGTGTGACGATAGAGTAACGTCTCCTTTGTCGGCGCCTGTGGGCGTGGGAAAGCTAACCCGAAGACCCCTTTCAGATACCACCCCGTCTTCCTCGGTGGCATCAATGTCGCTACCGGTATAGTTTCTTTTTGTCCCGCTCAACTCCCCTGTATCCTTCATGTTCCCGCTGACATATCCTATAGGTAACAAGCCGCCGTGGACCCTCGCTGCCAAGGCCGCCTACTCCAGGTATGACACGTCCCGTGCCCTGCGCCGCGTCGGCCTCGAGCAGGTGCAGATCCCCGGAGATCTCATGTCGTTCGGCATGACGGTCCAGCCGCTGCGTGCCATTCACTACATCAAGGCGCACTATCCGGAACCCGTCTTCCTGACCGCCTTTCACATCCTACTTGTCAAGTTCTGGACGCCGCCGAATCGCAAGATTGCCGATGAGGCCGTCCTGCGCGAGGTCCTCGGCGAGGTCACGGAAACGGTCAAGAGTGGGAAGAAGCTCTTCTCCCCGGCCGAAGTGGACAAGATCATGGACGGCCGCACCTCCTGCAAGGAGAGCGTTAAGAAAGAGACGGACGTGGCGTTATTTAAGGGTGCATTTGGCGCGCCATGGCTCTGGGTGACAAATTCGAAGGGCCAGGAGGAGCCTTTTTTTGGAAGCGATCGGTAAGTGAATGCTTTTCGGCGTTCGGCAAATTCGGTGCAGTTAGTGTATATGCTGACTAGACAAAAGCTTCAACCATATTTATGCGTTCCTGGATGTCCCTTTTCAAGATGTAACAGTTTTGACACCTAACAAACTGTGATCTATGGCAGTAGTCGAACATAGATGCAACAAATCAAACTTGACTGTCGGGGCGGATATCCAAGCTTGGACAAGTTGTGTAGTCATCGCAAGTACAGAGTCAACGCATGCTTAAAGTGGTAGAATACTGCGCAACTGTGCTCAAGTTGTAGCGGAACCAGCCCAAGCCCATGTTTCAATTTTATTGATGCATATATCTAGACAAGCACCAATCAACGCTAGGCGCAAAACCTGCCGGCGGCGCTCTGCCTGCCAACCGCCGCCCGCCACCTTCCACAAAGACCGGCCGACAGTTGACATGAGCTGGGGCACTGTTCTTAACTCAAAAAAATAGGTGTATGGTTGCCACTGCCACGCTCGCAAAGACCAGATCGAATACTACTCCAGCAGAAGAAGACTGGATGGATAATCCACATACTATAATAGTCCAGACCACTGTTTTTATTAATAGTTCGCTTAATATTTCGTACTAATGAGAGCTTGGACCCATGTTATTATGCCTACGTCGCCAAGAGCCCTCTCGTAGCTGTGCAGTGCAGCTGGGTGAAGATATACTTTTCAAGGCCTACCCGTGACAAGAATCCGAGTGACCCTGTTTGGCAGGAGGTATAGGCCTTCTGCTGCCCCATGGATGCATTAATGGACTCTTATACATGGAGAAGAAAGAGGAGAGATAATATTGCAAGGACGTGGGGGCTTCGAGGCAAATGTCTATTCCCTCGTCAAGACGGCTTTTCTCTTTCCTTCGCATCCTCCCATAGCGCAACATAGACTACCTCGTCATTGTCAACGAGGAAAGTGGCTTTCACGGTCCGAGCAAGAACCTTCAGCTCGCAATTCCAAAAATTTTCGAGCGTCGATCTAAATTGATTCTCTTTGCACTCGCCGTGCCTCACATTCTTCTCAACACGGCTTTCTTTTTACTCGCTTCTAACTGGCAACATCGCTTAAGATGGACGGAAGCCGTGAAGAGTACCCCTTCACCCCCCCCCCCCCCCCCCCCCCCGGTACCATCCCAGAGCCCAACCATGCTCATCAGGCTCCATATCTCTGTCAGCCGCTTTGCCGTCAGGACCGGTCGTAGATCCTCGTCGAGCCTCGTCCACCAACGAAACCAATAATTTCCTTGCCGGGAGCAACGATGAATACCGACTAGCTAGGTTTATGACGTGTCCATGTCATCGGATTCGACGGGTCTTGGGTTCCCAGTGCATCTGGTATTGCTCTCGAAGATGACTCGATATGAAGCGGTAACATTTGTCATTCGAACCGTAATAATCCCCAATATAATAGTCCAATTTTAGGGCAAACCCGCAGCAATCAATCATTCTGTTGACCTGTTCGGCTTGGTGTTGGCCACCGTGGCTACCCCGTAAGCGCGGTAGACCTAGTAGCGCTTTATTAGTCTTGCCTCTGGCGTCAACAAAATGTGCAACAACAGCCAAGAAGGCTTTCTTCTTGTGTTCGGTCGTCCAGACATCGTATGCGAGATGGATTTCGGACATTGCCGATTCGAGTTGCTCTTTGATCTCGTCTCGCTACTGGAGGAAAGCTTTCTCAACTTTTCTCGGTATTGCGACCCGAGACTTTGGGCGAATATCTGCTGCCATGTAGTTGACACTCATGATTAGAGAATACATTTCTGGGTATTCTATTGTCTTGTGTGGCAAGCCATTTTTTACAATGAGTTGAAGTAACGATACGTCAAATGCTTTCTGATTGATGGCTTCCCTCAGCAAACCTCGCTCTCGTTCATCAGAATCAGCTTGGCTCTTTTGCCCTTGATGTTGGAAAGTTTTGCTCAAGTTTAGCCTGCTACTTTTGTACAATTTGCAGTTGCTGCGGGTTGATCCTAACACCATGCTGTAGCTCGATGTGATTTCGGGCAGAGGTCAGAGATGTAGACTCCGATGGACATTTGCCACAAACCCATGCTCTATTGCTGGCTCGGTCGCGTCTGACATACTCATCCAGTTTCAATTTCTTTGCATGAGCCCACGTCTCAGTCGCCGTTTGAGTGCGTTTTCTCGATCCGTGACCAGGAAGTGTGCTAACTGAAGACAGTACTGAATCGGGTCTATCACTCCATGAGCTGCCGAGTAGCGGAGTGGAATCGGGTTCGGAGAACTGGTCTGCGGAGGCGCCGGTGTCTGTGTGAGCATCCCTTTATTCACGGTCGGAGGCTGGGGTTGGACTCTGCGTCAGGAGACGTAGAGATGTAGGAGGACTCCAACGAAGCCTGTTACCACAAAATCACAGTGAGACATTCATTAAACAAGACGTCACATGCTGCCTTTACAAGCGCCCGGCCATGACAGCACAAGTACCAAGTTGTCCTCGGTATGCCCAATATGCTCAATACTCTTCAATATTGGATAGATCCGTACTGAAACATCAAGATTGAAGAAAAACAATATTCTCAATACGCTTTGGAATATTGACAGGGGTTCCCCAATAACGAATACAGCACTGACCTGCGCAAGATGAACAAGTTCTAGCCGCCAGCTACAGCTAGGGCGAAGGGCCCTTCGAGTTTCTTTCTTTGAGTCTAAGCCATATCGCACATAGACACGCTCTACAAGGATGTCGATGCCACATCGCAACAGTCGGCCTCTCGTGTCTATGCTGAGGGAGAGACTGCGCTGTGACGGAGTCGCTCTTGCTCCTGGCGCAAGCGGCCATCGAACAAGGATTCATTTTTGCATTCAAGAAAGATACTTCACACGGATACAAAACTTTCGCCCGGAACCTTGGATACGAGCTATATGAATAACGGCAGTGGCTGAATGGGTTGGGCTCATAGACAATTGTGGAAAGAAGGCATACTGTACATAACATCATCAATTCCTTGCTTAGTAATATTTTATAATAATAGTACGGTATGTACAGTACCAGTACCACAGACCCTGTCTTAATTTAACTACTCCCGCGTATCAAACAGTCTCCTCATCTGGGATGGGGAGGAATCAAGAAGACAGAGCGGGCCTCAGCCCTAAACTTCATCTTGGATGGTGAGTGATCAAAGTGGAGTTTTTGATACGTGATCAATTGGGCGCTCGGTCTCAACGCAACAAGCACACAGGTCGAGCTGTCAGTACCGGGAGGTGGAAAAAGCAAACAGTGGCTGACTACGCTCGGCATCCTCCCTATTCTCCATAAAGCAGGAAACAGAATGTGCGTGCTCAGCACGTGGACTCCGTGTCTTGACTGCACGGTATCAGTTCAATACCCACTTCTACACAGCTCTGAGGTCCGCTGCTAGTTCATCGTCAGGTACGGGATGTAGGAGACACGAATAGAAATAGGGCTTAGATTGACTTGACTTGGCGTGGAACTCTGGTGGAGAACGGCACGAGGACCCTAGAAGGGAGTTGCATGCCATCCAAGTTCAACCGCTGCTAAGCGTCACGCATACCAGCCGCAATCCATGACGACATGGGAAGTCAGGTTTCATGCGCATCTTCTGAAGTCCGGAATCTGCAGTCCGAACTCTGAATTTGTAACTCCATGTGGATGGCTCCTTGGTAACCCTCGAACAAGGCTCCTAATAGTGCAAACGCTTCGACTTAACATCAAAGACTGTCTTAACAGTCGGGCCGGTTTTGCCAAACTGAACCGCCGGTTTACTTGTATACAAGAACTGCGCTATGAGTCCAGTTGCCAACGCCGAACCGGACCGAATACGAAAGCGCAGTCCACACTATTGGTCTACTACACAGTAAGCGTCTCCTCAGCTTTCTACAGGTTGTCCATGTTCGTTACTCCCGCGTCCTTTTACTGGGCTTCTAGCACGCAGCTGGTAGCCAGCTACACCTCCTCGTCACATTCCAGCTCGATACTCTGCGTGGTGTTACTCATAGCTACCGAGACAGCATCGCTGCACTAAAACCCATATCAGCGGACTGCTCCGACAACGAGTGAAAATCATTACCTCCAGACTTGACAAAAATTAACCTAGGCCTGGGCTTAGGTAGGGTGACGCAGAGGTAGGGGTAGTATGAGCATGAGGCAAGGGTATTTGTATTTTTTGTTAAGTCTCTCTATCCATGTCCGGATCGCCACCTGAGAAACGAACTCGTCGTGGTAGTCACATTTATCCCCTCATCCGGCGCACCCGCCTGCTCTCCCATCACGCAACCTGCCATCCCTATTTCAGCACAACACGGAGAAGGATCTTCCACACGTTCCACCGGTCCGCGCAATCTGTTTCAGACCATACACCAGACGCGCCCGGTAGAAGAGCCAGAGGAAACCGGAGAAGAGACTACCTTGGAAGAAACTAACGATACCACCGTGCCCGCAACCCCTGATCTTTCTGAATCGGAAACTTCGTGGCGTCTCATTTTCGCGGCAAAGCATTGGACTGGCTCACGCAATTGCTGAATCAAAAACAAGCCTGAGCGACAATCTCAGCCCCTTGAGGATTGGGTCAAATTCAAGGTGTTACTCAACGACACTTTCCTGCCGTCTGAGGCAACAAAACGCCAACAAGCAGACAACGCTCTCCGCGCACATCGCCAGAAGGGCTCCGCTCAGCAGTACGCGCTTGAGTTTGACAAACTCATGACCATCCTGCAATACGACAGCGAGCAGAGATTCACTGCCTTCCGAAGTGGTCTCAAACCTGAGATGAGGCCGGAAAGCATGAACGGTGCCCAAAAGCTCCTGCAGGTTTTTCTTGTGTTTTGGAGTGGGCCAATTGTCCAGCGTGTCAAGGGGGAGGACTGGAGAGATCGTCCCGTGCCCCAGGCGGGCCGAGATATGGCACGGTGGGCTTTGTCCACAAGCATTGTCGATCGTTGAGAACGCAACCTGCCTTGTTCAGTCTGCCTAATGTTTGCCGCGAATGGATGAGGTGGCTTCGGATGTTGTCCGAGTAAATGATGACGTCGTCCATATATGCAAAGCAGCGCTTTCCGAGGAGGTCTCGGAGGACATGGGTAATAAAACGCTGCCAATGGGCAGGCGAGTTGGACCAGCCTTGGGGCAGATGGCAGTATTGGAAATTGCCGTCTGGAGTCGCAAAGTCGTCAAGTGACGTGAACCGTGTTCCAGTTCTAGACAGTGGAAAGCATCCTTAATATCCACCTTGGAAAAGGCGCGTGCTCTGGTCGCAGTATGAAACATCTCTTCCAGGCTTCGGGCGTCGTAGCTAAGGGGGATGGTCACTTTGTTGAGAGGGGTGAAATCGCCCACCACGCAGGGTGAGTCGTTTTCGCGCGGAATCAGCAGGAAGGGAGTCTTCAAAGAGACAATCAGGGCGCTGTTGTCCCATGACCGTAGGCAATCCAGAAGACTTATTATTTCCACGCTTGTTGATCCTCTCTGGTCAGTGACTGGGGCTTTGGACTTGGAAAACAGTCGCTTCGTCTCCGCTGACATGGCTGAGATTGAGAGGATGATGAAAGCTATCCAGCCTCTACCAACTCACGTTCTTAAAATGTATATATTTGGAGTTCCTCTCCTCATCATGGCGCTTTACCAGACTCATCCCTTACGGAGCACGTTTCGCCACTCCTCATCGGTCAATTGGGACGATTTAACCAACCGCGACGCATCCCCCCTCTCACCTTCACCAGAACCACGGAACAGAAGCAATGACCAGCCAGCTACCCTCCGAAGGCGTCGGACCCAAGCTGCGCACCTCGTGCGACAGGTGCCAGCTTTCCAAGGTGCGCTGCAGCCGTGGCAAGCCGTCGTGCTGGCGCTGCAGCCAGGGCGGTGTCGACTGTGTGTACAGCCCGCTCCGCAAGACGGGCAGGCCACCCAAGAACAGCGATGGCTCCTCCGACTCCTGCTCACCGCGACATCAGCGGCGAGACAAAGACGCCGCGCGAAGAGGTTCGGCTAACATGGCGCGCTTCGATTCGCCACGGCGCGGCTCGGTCCAACGCGGCCGACCACCATTACCACAAGAGAGCGGCGCGGAACGGCGGAGCCACGCATCGGCGCATAGCCTGTATCGAAGACACGAGACATGCATGAATAGGCCTGCGTGGCATACTAGCATAGATGCGATGGTGTCGCGGGAACCCAGCATGGAGCAGGCGGCCCTGCTGTCGCTGCCCATGATGCAAGCAGGCGGCAAGTTTTCTTCACTGAGTGTCGCCGACCTAGTCCCCGACATAAACATGTGGACAATGCATTCCATGCCGGAGTTAGACCTACACGATGCGCGTGCTGATGCCGGACTACAGCCCCTGGCCAGGACTCACTCAGAGGAGGAGGCAAGTCAGTATTTGGGCGGCACGATGCTTACCCCGCTGACAACCACTGCGCAAGACACGCAGCATGGGGCTGGCTATCACGGCCTACAAGCGAGGGAGGGAGGATTCTTTTCTTGCTTAGAGAGCAGCGCACTGGCAACTTCAGCAGAAGATGGCGCGACGACAGGAGCATACTTTCCCATTCAAACACCTGTCATGACTTCTCCCAGCTACACGACCACATCTCACGCCAGCACCGCACGCATCAGCCCGGAGGAGCGGCGGCGGGCCGAACAGCCGCAGCGATCCTGCGCGCGGGACAATGTGACGTGCCACCGGGCGCTGTCGGACATGCTGATCAAGCTCACCGAACTCGACCCCGGGACAACCGGCGGCGGCGGTGGCGGCGACGGGAGACGGGAGACAGTGCCGTCGCTGGAAGCGCTGGTGGGGATCGAGCGGGAGCTGCTGGGCCGGGCGCGCGAGGCGATGGGCTGCCGGCGCTGCGTGGAGCGGCCGAGCGGACAGAACCTGGTCATACTTACGGCCATGGCCTTGGACAGCCTGCTGGTGCTGTTTGAGAAGAGTCGCGAGGAACAGAGCCGGATAACAGTGGACAGGGTGGTCAAGTGCTGCGACAACATGCTTGCCTTGTTGGCCGAGTTGGACCTGCTGGCGTGTGCCGTCATGCAGGGCGTCAACTCGGTGATTTACAAGCACAAATCGGAGGATTTGTACAACAGAGCGTGTCAGTTGAGCCGTCATTTCCTGTGCCAGCTGGCGCCGGGGATACACGACAGCGACTTGGCTTTGTTGTACGAATAGGTGCTCTTTTCTAGCTCATTCGTTTTCGTTTCGTGGCTAGCAGTTTTTGATAATTATAGTTCTTTTTTAATGCATATTCTCATTGTCCTTGCCATGCGTGCGATACTGACTCTGAGCAAGTCTCCGTCCTCTCCGCCTGCTGGGACATATGTGCGGGCGCATTCCAGGCCCAACAAAAAAGAGATTTTTTTTAATGTGATTCCACTTTTGATCCAACTTTTCGTACACTCTCCCTTCTCAATAGTGGCGCCCCCAAGCTGGCACCGGTCCCATGAAATCGTACGTCTTGCTCCAGAAAAGACTCGCTCAGGCTCGGCAGACATGGCCGGCACCGACAAGACGTCAATGGCCATGCGTGAGAGACGCGGGTATGTCTTTTGCTGCTCTTCACGAAGCCACCAAGCCAGGGGAGAACAGTCAATTGCCACGGGTGGCTGGGCGGTAAAAGACTCGTACTCGTCCAAGTCGCTCATCGCCGGACTCACGACATCTAATTCACGGGCAAGCATGTCATACTCATCCAACCGTTGTCTTGACTTGCTAGCCGAGGAGTCAACGTGCCAATCGGGAGTCCCTGATAGTGATTTTTCCAATGCTTCCCAGCGCTGTCAGGAACCTGCTTATGCCATGACTTTGGCCAGTTCTTCTTGATGTGCGCCAGCCGCCTCGACGGGTGAAGTATTATGGCCGCGCCGTAGACCGGACTCTCGTCCGTGAGCTGGTAGTACTTGTCAAACACGGCCCAGGAAGCTGCGATGCAGCTCCGCGTCTTGCTGTCATGAGCGAACCGTTCAAACTCCTGGGTGTAATGCTTGTGTAGAACGTCCATGGTGAAGAGCGAACGATCCAGCGTAGCGTAACGTCCCTCCGTAAGCTGCGTTATCTTCCAGAACGGCTGCAGAAATGCGCGTGTCTCCGTGAGTACTCGCCACTCTTCTGGCGAGAGGTAGTCGTCACGAAGATCATCATAATACTTCCTCTGGTACCATTCCACGTGGTTTTGGAGATCAAGAGTGACATCTAGGAGGCGGAACCACGAGTTCCAGCGCGTTTCATTGTCGAGTCCTAGGGACCTCCCCGCGCGTTCCTGAACTCGTTCCAGCGGAAGTCGCCGCCGCGCATATGCACCGAAATGTTATGCACCTTACCGAGCGGTCCGAGCCGCCTCCAGCCTTGTGTTCTCTGGGCGTTGACCGATTCAGAGAAGTCCACACTAAATGCCGACTCGTCTGTGAGCTCAATATGCTCCAGAGCGGCCCGCACTGCTTCTTTGGAATCCATGAACAGGAAAGCCTGTACAGCGAGGTTGAGAATATGGCCATGGCAGCGGATTCGCTGCGCCCTGGCGTCCCAATCGATGCCTTTTCCCTGAAGATGTTCGCGCCCAGAAGGCGGCATAGCTTGTCGTTTGAGCCATGGTTATCGCCAGTGTAGAAGCCAATCTTGTGCCAGATGTTGTAGTCTTCAAGCACACGCCGCAGGATCTTCCATTGTTCCGCACCGCCATGACTGCCGGGGCCGTCCAGTCCAGGTAGCTCCGGCAAAGCCAGCGGCGCTTGTAAGGCCTCCTTCGTACCCCCGTCAACAAATCGCACGCAAATTCCGAGGAATGCTTTGTGGTTCGGAGCAGACCAAACATCTGCGGAAAGATGCAGCTTCCACGGCGTTGACTGCAGCTTTCTCCGCAGGATGTCTGTAGGAATTCGCGACGAGTTTCTGTATAGAGCCATTGGACAAGCTAATGACATCGTCAGCCGCAGGATTGATTGCAGAAACGAGCGCATGCAACTCCGGCCACGAGCTGCAGTTATACGAGAGGTTGCGGACGGTGACTAGCTGGACTAGTGCCTCACGCGCCGCCTTGAGGTTGACGGCACTTCTTAACGCGTCCTCTCGTCCTAACAGCTGCTTCGCCGCGTGTATCTCTCCAGCCTTGGCAAAGGCGTCTTGAATTAGGCGATCGCGCTGTCGCTTGACAGGATGCTCTGGGGCCTCTAGCTCAATGCTGGGAATCTTCAACAGATGGTTTCGGAAGGTCGTCGAGACGCTGGTGGAGTATGGTGGGTCCATGCAATGCCTGCAGTAGTAAATCTTTTCATTTTTGCGACCGCAGCGGCTGGGTTCTGAGCCAGCAGGGTCGCGAGCGTGCGCCCAGATGTTCACAGTCGTCTTTCGTTTTCGTGATGGGCGATCGCTGGAAGAGATGGCAAGCTGAGGTCCACCGCCAATGGTGGAACACGGAAGCAGATCGCTGGCGGACATTGAAAGCAACCAAGGATCCACTGACGCGTCAGACGTGGGCAATGACATGGCAGTCGCTGAGGAAGGATGGATGCCGCCGATGCCGCCGCTATCGAAAAAACATATCAAATCCCCTATTACACAGATTGCGGGAGGATTATCAATTCTCCGCCGTATGGAATACGTATGGAATACGTATGGAATAGGAACCTGTCATATGGAATATGGAATATGGCGTATGGAATTTTCCATATGGATTAATTAATCCATACGCGTATGGATAGAAAGCCTGTCTACCATCTCATCATTATCATGCCTTTATGATTGGTTCGATGGCCAGAGCGGGCGGGTTGAAGCCGGTACGTTTGGCTGGGTACACCGCGATGCTGCCTGTCTGCTACGAGCAAAAAATGAAGTGACACAACGGCACGCAGCCTGCCTAGAAGGCTAGTCGGTTGCATGCAAGGCGCCTAATCCGACACGTGATGACGTGACTGATCGAGCAGCAATGATCAGGGTGAGCATGGTGACCCTAGGGGAGTGTCTTCGTGCCATTTTGCCAGGCACATCAAAGCGTGCTGTTCATGGGCTGCTACCAATAAAATTTCTGCGCATTTGCTCTATGAAGGCCGAACCGAACGACCATCGTCGAAATTAGGCTACAGTGGCTGGAGAGCATCTCTACGTCGAGTCGGGAAAAAGAGCGAGTTTGCTCGACTACCACAGGAAATTCTGAGGCTGGTATGGGAATACCTGTATGCCTGGCAATCCCTCACTTTGAAAAATCGACATCAGCAAATCGCCCGAGGACCGCTATACGATCAAGTTCACGACACGAACCCAGCTTCACGTGCCGTGCAGAGAAGCGTGGAAGGTCCAGAAGAGTTCTCGACCCTCTGTCCAACAACTGGAGACGCGATATGTTCGCCAATGTTCCATATTGGCAGCGCCAATCGCGATGGACCCCAACATTAAGACTCTATATTTTGCTCAGGGTTCAGAGTATTTTTCCGTCTTTATGAGAGCATTTCCCAATGTGAAGGCCGCGTCGATAGCAATTCGAATTGAAACTGTAGCCGATGTGCAGCTAGACTTGACAGATTTTTCGAACAAGTTTCCCTGTCTCGAGGAGACTAGCCTCGTTTCTCCAGCCGCTAGTGAATTACACGAAGCAAGAGAGAAATGCAGGGAGGAACTGCGTCAAATCGACGAGGCCTGCCAGCGTGTTATGGAATGGCCATACACAGCCTCGATTACGGTCAGTCGCCACATCCACAGTCCATTTTTGACTCCAAGGGCGCGCCCGCGACAACTCAAGTGCTACTGCGTCGTCCTGCTGCATTTGTTTCAAGCCTGGTGCTCAACCTGTCGACCTTCCACCGGGCTATTACTCTTTTATAAAGCTAGCAATCCGTGATCCTAACTCCAATGTGGCATATTTGAGAATGCTCGGCATAACTGCAGACAAGCTACTAGATTTGTAGTTGGGAAATAGTGACAACTGCGACAGCGTACACTGTCCCCCCCTTTTTTGGGGTACATTCTGCAATGCTGGAAAGGGAGAGGTGGGATCCAGAGGCAGTTGGACATTGTACTATGCTGGCGAAGACACAATTGAGTGAGACGGCGCCGCGCCATTAACTGGATGTCTGCCTCGTGAATTGCATCTAGCTTGGTCGTGCTCTTGAAATTCATTTTCGCTACAGGTGAGTTTTCGGCTTTCACGCGGAATATAGACACAGATTGTAGCAGTTTTGGTAGTACCTTAGTTAACACAAGAGCTGTCCTCTTCGCGCCATACTTGTAACAATAGACGCTAGCTTGACTACTGTAGTCTCGCGCTCTCTTTTGCTCTACAAAGTGACGGGCTGCCACAGCAAAAATGCGGGAAAGATGGAATTGGTCAGTCGAATGGGCTGAGTAGCGGTTCTACCAACGATCTTCTCATTGGCGCGCCACTCTGGCAAATGCGTAACCAGAGCCAGGTCACTACACCAATATCGGGCGGCCAGCCTGGCGCAACTACAGGTCCTTTCTTTCTCAAGGGCTACCCCGTGTTGGGGACATCATATGGCAGCTTTTCGATGGCAGGATGCAGGTCGTCGCGCGTTGAACTAGAGCGAGGCTATACTGTGGCAGCCTTTCAATAGTGCGCAGCTCAGCCTAATGCAGGCGGTGGCACGTAGAACTAGAATGAGGCTGTGCTGTGGTAGCCTGCAGATTTGCCTAGCACGAAGCCGTGCGGCATCATTGATAATATCTTGCTTGGCCGCCTCTTCTGAGCCTCCAAGCTCTCCTTACAGACATGAAGCACCCCTTCACTCTACCGTGTTTATGTCAAGTCATGGAACCTGTTGGGCTGGCTGTCGGCGTCCTTGGGCTTGCCGGCCTTTTTAGTACCTGTTTGGACGCCATTGGGCGATTCGAGTCCTGGAGGAATTTTGCGGACGAATCACAACCGGTACGCACTCTTTTGGAGGGCCAAAGGCTGCTTCTACAGCGCTGGGGCCGCGAGGTCGGGCTAGACGACGGAACGCTCACGGCCGACCACCACAAAGCCCTCAACGACCCGAAGATACTTTCGATGATCCGTATGCATCTATCAGAGATCGAAAAAATTTGCACCAATGCAGACGGCACATTTTTGCCCGCGGGTGATACAAGCACTGTACAAAAAAGCGGTGCACACTCTCTCCGGAGCAGCGCCCAACCCATCCGACTGCACTTCCCGAGTCGAGGCGGCAGAAGATGAAGTGGGCATTTAGGGATAAGGCCAAATTTACAATGCAAGCAGAACATTGATGTACCTTGTGCAGGCTCTGCGCGAGTTGGTACCTCTTGATGGAGCGACAGGGATAAGATCTGCGCAGCGGGAGACTGGCACTGATGCTCTCATGCGCAAGGACGGTACGTATTTCCCTCACGTTTATTACGCAATTTAACGGCAGTCGCTAGGCTCACTTCCCGGCAGGGACCCTTGGACTGTCGAATTTGAGCAGATCATGGCCAAAATAGAAGGTTAGTTCTACACCGCTCCTCTCGGAACTTTGCTGACTGACGCAGCGGCGACGCGGAGTGATGTGTATGCGTGGCTGCTGGGCCCTCATGTTCCCAATGGACTGTACGAAGATGCGGTTGAGGCTAGGCTGGACGGCACCTTCGACTGGATTCTCACACAACCCTTGTTTCTTGACTGGATCTCTCCCGGTTTCCAGGCAGGGAAGGCCAAGATTCTGTGTATCAATGGGGCACCGGGGTGTGAGAAGACAATCCTGTGCGACTGAATGGTGAAGAGCTATATGAATGGCCAAGCAAGGCTAACTCGGTGCTGATTTGACCTTTATTGTAAGAGGAGCTGGACAGGACCCTAGTACTGCGCAGAGTGCTACCCTGATTGTTTGCACGTGCCCTTTTATATACTGTCTCAAGCCACTTGAGTCCGAAATTGACCAATAGAATGCCATTATTCAACGCCCAGGTAGAGCATGGTAGTCCTCCAGTCTATGTCGAGGAAGTGTCGGTTCAGAATCAAACGTTTTCAGTCATTCACAAGTGAACGGCGAGCACTTTCGAAAGAACTCTATATAAAAGCATTGAAGATTAAAGTAAAAAGAGTTGGAATGTATCGAATCACCCAGAATCTTCTTCTTCAGGGATTTTTGGATAATTTTGACATGTACGCGAGTTATGCCCTAGTCCCCCACAGGCACTACATCGCGACCTACGTGGAGTGTGGGTATTTTCGCGACATGAATGGTCCTTGCCAGTTGCTTGTCACCAACGGCTTTCTGGCTTTCGATCCCTCGCGCCGGACAATTGGCAGCCTTCCTTCTGTCTCGACGGACCGAAGTATGTTTCCGGTGAGGGTCCATTTGCCTGCATTTCTACCTTTGGTCTTCTGCTTTTAGATCGCTTCCAGTTTTGGGTTCCTTCCACTTCTACATAATTTTTTGTTTAAAAGAATGAAATACTATTACGATGAGTAGAAAGGTAATAACAGTAGTACTAACCTACTTCCAAATAATAGAAGGTTTTAGTTTATTTCTCAAAATATTTCAAGTGAAATAATTATAAGATACCTATAAATATAGTTCTGTTAAAAACTGAATTCTCAATTGAAGATGATTACTTAGGTTAATCAACTAGAATTTAAATTTGCCGGACTGATGTTTTTTTTTCGCTTATACCTATAAGGAAAAACAGCTCCAGGCAATCCAAAAACTAGACGGGGCTCCGTGCTCAAGGAACCAAATTTAAGCCAACATGGCGCGGTAGGCTTCCTTGTCAGACTTTTCAGACCCAAGAATCCAGCCAACTGCCAAGAGAAAGTCCTTGAAAAATTTCTGAGCGGATTTCAGGTGCGTGATTATCGCGTGACCGTGGGGAACACCGGGATACACCTCGAGTCTTGTTTTAACATCGTGTTCCTCTAATACGCGGTGATAAATGAGCCCATCGTCTCGCAATGGGTCCATACCGCTCACTGCAATATAGGTAGGGGGTAGTCCTCGATGGGGCTTGTCTGCATTGAAGGGTGAGAACTTGGGTGACTTGTAGTCCGGATCATAAGCCTTCATGGCGATCTTGACACTTTCGCCGTCAAAGAGCGGCACGTGAGCATTTTGCTCAGGAGCCAGCCAGAGATGCCTATACTTTTCGGGCACCGTTTCCTTGTCAAATAGCATTGGAATCATGAGCAGCGCGCCCGTGATCGGGGGAGAACACTTCTCGGTCACCCACTTTTGAGAGCAAACCGCCGACAGAGTTCCGCCCGCGGAGATGCCACCGATGATGAAGCCGGCGTCAAGGTCGACCTCAAGTCGTTTCTGGTGAGATGCAATCCACTTCAAGCTGTCCCAAGCATCATTTGGCGCAGCTGGGAATTTATGCGCAGGTGCAAGACGGTATGAAATATTGATGACAGTGATACCATAGAGGGCATTTATGGCTTTGCCGTAACGCGTCAGCTGATTGTTGTCACCTTCGACAAATCTGGCTTGCATAGAAAATGTTAGAATAGTGACTAATTTGTGAGACGGCGACCGGTTGCTGTAACGTACCCCCCTCCGTATATCAGCACCACAGCAGGACCCGGGCCTCTTGGAAGCGGCTCCTTGGGCTTGTGCACCCTTAGCTGGCTCATATACCCGTCTCGCATCGGAATCTCGAGTGTTTCTCCTTCTGGACTAGCTGAAGTCTTCGGAGCTGCCAGCGAGGGGGCCTCTTCATTATTAGCAGCAAGTTGAGCAAGGTACTGAATGTTGGAGAGTACGGTTAGCAAACAATAAAGGGACACGGAACATAGCTAGGAAACACTTACTTGCTGGAATTCAGGGCTGGGAATGGGTAATTAGCAGCTGTTGAGATCTCATCAGTGTGACTCGAGAACGTACTCTGCATGCCCTAAAGAAAGTACTTCCTCTCGCTCGTCAAATACCATGGCCAATGCAGTTCTTTCTATGTAGGATGGGAACAAAGTAATTTGAGTGTCTATGGTTGACTTGTATTGATGTCCCTTGCCTCTTTTAAAGCTTTTTGAGTAGGAAAGGCTAACCTCGGCGATTTCGATTTCCAGCCAGTTCTAGCTCACTCATCAATTATTAACAGAAGCCGCTGGAGCTTCCAGTTTATTTGCACGGACCCTTGACTCTTGTGATTTGCACTTTAAAGGTGTGTTAGACGAGCAGAAGTGGCACTACCTAGCAAATTCATCTCCGCCGAGGACTGGACTTTTCAGTTTCGCCGCAAATTACCCGAACCTCCCAACTCTGCCACATTTGTCAGCCTCTTCACACCATGAGCAGGCTGTCGCAAGGGCCAAGGCTCGAGAATCGAGAATGGCATTGGGCAGACTGATGCCATGTGAACGAGACCCGCTGCTTCATCTGATTGAAAGCTCTCTATGATCAGTGATCAAAGTGGACCCAGGCTCACCGCGGGCACCCACCAACCACAACTAGTGCCTCGGCGGGATGAGTGATCGCGCCGAGGGAGGTACTTCTCTACGAAATGAACCGACTAGAGAGTTGTTCGTAGTATGGAGAATGAATCCGGGCTAGTTGACATCCTGAATGGAAGCCGAGAATGCTTCTAAATGCTAAGCATACTGCAAAGCTAACATGAAGAGGGATCGACGGCAGGCTCCTCGGGCCATAAGGACTTCCTCGGCCCTCGGATTAACAGCGCAGAGTAGTGCTTGGTACTCTGGCCATGAGACACAGTTCAGTGGGAGGCGGCAGCGCGTAATCAGTTCAAGCAGACATCCCAACAATCGGTCACTTATCAATCAGTACTGTACTGATTACTGATTGATACCGCCAAGTTATCAGTATCAGTAAGGACCTAATCGATCAATCAGTAATCCGTAAATAAATAGAGTGTATGTTGCAATTTGAATTGTCAGGAAATACTAATTCATTCATACTCAATACGCTATAAATCAAGTATTCCTTATCTTTCCTCTAGGGTAGCAGCCATACTCTGCGCTCTCAACAACAAGGCTGGCCTCTACTTAGCAATAAATGCCTAAAATGCTTTGCATGTAAAAATCTCTATGAAGTATCCCATTCTTGCTGTTGTTGCCTCTGAGACAGGCCATCATGCTTTTGCGAGACGTCGATGCTACCAATCGTCAGTGGTGCGTAAACGTCTCGAGTGGATGTTCAATCACATTGGGATCCCGGCAATATGCATCCCCTAGCATTCAGCTGCTTTTCCGGATGCTACTCTCCTGGCCTGCCAAAACTATCAGCTTCATCAAGGCCTAATAGCGCGAGAAACGCGCGAACAGCGCGTTGAGCCAATGCCGCTTGCGTCCTCCCTCACCATGATGCTCGCTACCTAGACTCGACGTTTATGCAGGGACAAGGGTTACCCATCGTCTTCTGAGCACCTTGCATACCAGACAGTCAGCTCCCCAGTGCCGAAATCAAGCATATCTGCAGTCGAACAGTCTTACACGCAGACTTCTCTCGTCGCGTCCTCCATATCATCGCCGTCCACGCGCGAGTCGCAGCCGAAAAAGCGCAAGCTACGCACCCGGAAGACCTGAAAGCACTTCCTTCTTCTCAAGGCAGTCGAGAGGACACACCAGAGTAGCCAGAGA
The DNA here is from genome assembly GCA_028828415.1 of Cordyceps cateniannulata. NCBI lineage: Eukaryota > Fungi > Ascomycota > Sordariomycetes > Hypocreales > Cordycipitaceae > Cordyceps > Cordyceps cateniannulata. Next base: position 92,769 of record JAPHMX010000013.1, on the reverse strand, counting down.
CTCTGGTATTGTCAGCAATGCTGTAACCCATCATGGCGAACGGTCTCGACCACGAGCGCGAAACGACACATGTGCAATGCACACAGCATTGCCATCGAGGAGCAACGACCAACCAGCCAAGAAGGCGCTGCAGCACTCCCTGGAAATCAAATTTATGCATGCAGAACAGAAGAGCCGGGAGGTTGCGACTCGCAGCGAGGAATCGATACTGAGAAATACCATCCAACTGGATGCATTCTAGAGGCACAGATCCAACTGATTACGCGGCATTGCCTCCCACTGAAATGTATCATGGCCAGAGTACCAAGCACTGCTCTGCGCTGTTAATTCGAGGCTCAAGGAAGTCCTCACTCAATCCGGCACCACTGTATTCGCTCATATTGAGAGGTCATATGTGCTTCACCGCGAGACTATCAAGGCTCAGCTGCAGGTCGCCAAGTCCAAAGTTCACTTCAGCATCGATCTGTGGTCATCGCCGCACCGCAGAGCCTTTCTAGGACTCTGGAGGCAATGGGTGGATAACACCACCAGTTGCGTGAAGCACTTCTGGGCCTGCCAAATATAAGGCACAACCACTCGGGCGAGGTGATGTCCAGACACCTGTGAGACGATACGATACTTTGGCATTGCGGACAGAGTCAGTTACTTTAGCAGAGAATGCCACCTCCAACGACACTTGCATGAGCGCTCTATCAGCGTCGCTGGCGAGAGAATCCGGCGTTGAATTCCACCCGACCGAGCGTCGCATCCGATACGGAGGGCACATCATCAACCTGTGTCTCCAGGCGTTTCTCTTCGCTTCCAGCAAGGAGGCACTCTACGCAGCGATTGAAGAGGCAGATAGAAACATGGATACAACAGCGGTTGAGTACCTGCAGGAGCAGTTGCGGCACGGGGCTGGCAAGAGTAGACGCTGGAAGGCGACAGAGGACCAAGCCGGGTGGCGATCCAAGGGACCTCTGGGCAAACTGCACAATATCGCTGTGCTCATCCGAAGCTCCGCAGTGAACAGCGATGCTTGGCACCGTCTGGCAGGCTGTGCACTTGGCATCGACAATGCGACGAGATGGAATATGTGGTACGTGCTTCTTCGGAACGCACTAGATAAGAAGGACAAGCTGATGATGTTACAGAAAGAACATCACAAGGCTCTTGGAGATGATTGCCTTACGCAGGATGATTGGGGCATCCTGCAATTGACGGTAGACTTTCTGCAACCACTTTGGCAAGCTACTCTAGCACAACAAATGAAATGGCCGTCCTTGGACCAGCTTCGCTACCACATGGATATCTTGCTCAAACTTTTGGATAATTCCAAGGTAATGTGTTCCATTGTTGTATCCCTGCGTCAATTTGGGAGTGCTAATAGGCATTGCGAGCGGAAGAAGCACAGTGACCACCCACGACTCATCCGCTCCACCCACATGGGCTGGTTTGTGCTTGACAAGTACTATTTCAAGACTGACGAAACACCTATATATTCTACAGCATTACTTCTGCACGCATGCAAGCGATTAAAATACCTCCACCGGAACTGGCACGCGGATTGGCATGCGGGAGCGATTGGTAAGGCCCGGCAGATCTGGAGCCAGTACAAGGACTTCGCTGTGGAGAGCACCGTAAAGGATGCTCCAGAGATGGAAATGACGGTATATGACAAGCTGGCACGGTCGCTTGATGTGACGGAAACAGACAACGACGACGCAGATGAGCTAGAGAAATTCATAACGGGACTCCGTGCATGATTGTATCAAGTCCGCTTGCATGGTGGAGTAGGGAGGAGAAGCGGACTGAATGCCCACGGTTGCATAAAATGGCTCTCGACGTGCTCTCAATTGCGCCTATGTCAGAGCATATCGAAGAGGAAGGGCGAGCGCCCACAGCGAGCTGCTGTGCCTTTGCCAGATCTAACTTTGGAAGAAGCACAGCGTCAACTCATGGCGGCCAAACCTTGACAAGCGCCGGGTGAGCATGGGCTGCCGACGGTGGTCTGGCAACAGGTCTGGCCGATGGTCAAGCACCAGGTGATGGCGTTATTCCAGGCCTCTCTCGACGAGGGAATTTTGCCGCATCAGTGGCGATACGCCAAGACTGTACCACTCAAGAAAGGCAGCAAAAGAAGACTACAGCGTCGCAGGATCCTGGCGGCCGATATCGTTGCTGTGCACGCTAGGCAAGATATTAGAATCCGTCATTGCCGAAAGAATCTCCCATGCGGTGGAAACGTTTGGCCTGCTTCCGACCAACCACTTTGGAGGACGCAAGCAACGGTCTGCAGAACAGGCGCTACTGTTGCTGCAAGAACAAATTTACGCGGCTTGGAGAGGAGGACGGGTGTTGAGTCTCGTCAGCTTTGATTTGAAAGGTACATACAACGACGTGTTCAAGGACCGACTGCTCCAAAGTATGCGGGCAAGAGGGATACCCGAGAAAATTGTCAGATGGATTGAAGCCTTTTGTTCCGATCGAACGGCATCGATTCAACTCAGTGGACAAGACTCCGATGTGCAAGATTTGCCGCAAGCAGGCTTACCGCAGGGTTCCCCTTGTCTCCCGTCGAGGGTTGGACATCTATCGAATGCGAATCGAATTGATAGATTTATTCGATGCCAAGTCTTGCGAATGTCGAATCGAATGACTGGGCATTCGATTCGATATCAAATCTAGTGGGCCTATTCGATTCGCATCGAATCTGCTGCTTGCCCATTCGATTCGATTCGAATCTCCCGTAGGCCTGTTCGACTTGAAGCGAATCGAATATGTAGGCGCCATTCGATGGGACATCGACCGATTCGATCGATTCGTTGCTAATTTTAGCACGTATTTGTTTTTCTTTTTGGGGGGGGGGGGGGGGGGGGGGGGGTGACACACCCGTCTTCCCAGCTACATCCCGTGTGAAGTCCATTTTTCACAAACTTGGACGACATGAAGGCGGCTTTCGGGGCAGAATCTACTAACTAGCCCTTTACAAAACAGAGAGGTACGCTCAAATTACCATCTACATCAATCTGTATTCTTTCCTCAATGAGCTATGACACTGCAGCACTCTTGAAAAGAAAAAGGGCGAAAATAGCCCATTACTTGGTTTGGGGTGGCGACAGGCTGCCTCATGCAACCATCAAAGGCTTACTCGCTCAATTCTTTTCGACGCTGCCATAAAGCAAACAAGAACTGGGCAATTTGAATACTGTATGATGGCGCCGAGAGAGCATGGATAACATGGCGACTTGATTGGCCTTCGTTGTTTTGAAGCAGACAGTGGCGTCGCTAAGCAGCGCCACAGGGGCTTCAGCTGCAAGGCCACAGCCAATTGGCGTGTCAGAAGCCAAGGACAGGGAAGGAGGAAACTTTGATCCTTTAACCAAAAAGCTCTGACCTGGCGCATCGAGAACACGACTACTTTTAGAGTGAAAGACTTTGAGCGCAAGCCTCAGCATGCTCGACGAGCGCGTTGGCAATGCCGTGCGCATGTTTTACGCGGCACGCGTTTATCTCAAAATGGCCTGCCCGGCGATGAATGAGACGGGCGTGGGCTGGACGGCCCAAGAATACAACGTATGCTAATGACCAGTGATTTCATTGGAATGGCGTTAGAAACCGAACCGTTTTCCTCGAGCCCTCCGCCGAATCCGTCTGGCACATTTGAACGGTTTGAGTTGACCTCGCTATCTTCCGCGCGCTCGTATTCTGCAGCCTCACTGCCTGCGACGCCGTCGCCTCGACCTCGTGGGACTGCTACTGATTTCATCAAGGTTGACTGGACACTCTGGGGTCGTCAAGAATGGGCTCAATGGCCTGGATTCGAACGCTACACTGGCGGCCAGGATACAAGGGCATGGTGGCAAGCGTACGGATACCGTGTCGAGGACCATTCTACCAGCCGACAAGGCAACAAGCTGAAGTGGATATGCGCGGATTGCTTCGCACGGGGCTTCAAGAAGAAGTCGGATTTCTGCTTCATCTGCTCTACAGGAGTCTCCGTCAAGAAGCATCTCCGTGATGCCCACGGAATCCAGGTAAGCCGCTTTTCCAGACGAACAATACTAGACGCTGACGTGTAAGGCCCCGAACGATGCAGCCTGCCGCAGGGGTGGCCTGCTCCTGCAGAACCAAACGATCGCGCGCTTCGCCGGGGCCGATTTCGAAAACCATGGCGACCAATTTCTCAGGAGCAAGTTACGAGGACAGTTCAACGTCAAGGCCTCCGAGTGCTGCCACTGGACTGGATCACATGCCACAACCTGCCGTTCGAGACAGTCAACGCGGAGCGCTTTCAACTTATACTGCTTTATGGCAATCCTCTTCTTGATAGTGCGCTGCTGCCGTCGGCAAAGACGTTGCTGCGCATGCTCGAATCTGAGTATGCGGGTGCCGTTGGGCCTGTAACGGAAGCGCTGCAGAATGCCCGATCTCAAATTCATTTTTCGTTCGACGGCTGGACGTCAAAATCGTGCACCTCATTTCTTGGAATCAATGCCCAGTTTTTTGACCTTAAATTTAATCAGCACCGAATTCTCCTCGGACTTCGACCCCTTGGTGGGCAGCACACGGGTACATCGCTTGCTGACGAGGTGTGCGATACTCTCGCTTTCTGGCGAATCAACGACTTAGACCGGGTCGGCTACGTCACGCTCGATAATGCCGCCAACAACGATACCTGCATGGAGAACATCGCATTTGAGCTTGGCTACTGTGCCACAGAGCGGCGAATACGCTGCGCAGCACACATACTAAACCTCAGCGTCCGTGCTATGTTGTACGGTTCGAAGGGCGAAAACCTTGCAGCAATTGTCTCAGCTGACGGGGACGACGACGAAGAAGATGAAGAGGTTGACCGGGCCATTGACGAAGCGTTACGTGGAGATGTTGAATGACGAGATCGGCTTCGAGCTTGATGCTCTTGAACCGATTGAGGACTGCTATTCTAGCCATCCAGCCCCTGAAGAGATCACCGATGCCACGTTCAGGGAGTATAGCTTACATGGTGCGCCGGGTATGCTTCATAACATTGGACTGCAGCTTCGAGCGAGTCTCCAGCTCTACGAGCAATTCCTACAGTCTCAGCGCAAGGAATCTGATAAATCATCAGCGCTCCACTGGGTATTCAACAATGCTACCAGGTGGGACTCTGACAAGCGCATGATGGAGAGGGCCCTTATTCTCCGTCCAGCGCGTAATACCTTCTTCAACGACGTTCATAATCGTTGGGAGAGTGAGAGCGGCAGCGAGAGAACAAAGCCGGTGGTTCTTGAGTACCGGCTGAGTCCTACGATTGGAAGGTTGTCGAGATCCTCGTCAAGCTTTTGAAGCCCTTCGAGGTCGCCACGAAACAGCTTCAGGGCAGCGGTATGCCGGGCACTAGATCCATCTGTGGTAGCTTTGACGAGTACTTTCCTGTCATCGAGATTCTGCTGGACCACCTGGAAAGTGCAATTGAGGGAACTGTTTACGAAGAAATCGAGGATCCGGGGACTAAGGAGCGGAAAGATCGACACCGCCATTTTCGAGGGGCTGGACAGCAAAACTCGGAAATAATTGAAGGTATTTATCAAACTCGGGTGGAAAAAGCTATATAAGTATTACGATCTTCTTACCAGCGCGGCTTATGTGGGTGCAGTTGTCTTCAATCCTACTAAGAAATGGCGTCTTCTTGAGTTGCTGTGGTCCCGAGTCCCGTCCCGTAAGGTGAAGAGCTGGAGACAGGACTACGAGCAAAAGCTCCTCCAGATCTGGGAGCGATACAAAGACCGTGAAGTAGACTGCGAAGTGGTTCCTACGCCTGAGGACGTCTCGATGGACTACATTGAGCGCCGGCTTGCGCGAACCGTAGCCGGCTCAGCGCTGTTTCGAAGCCGATCTACTATGGCGACAAGCTTCCGCAAGGGAAATAAAAAAACGAAGCAGATGGCTGCAGGCACAGCGATTGATGATGAGTACGCGCGTTACTGTGCAGATGATGTTGTGAATAGTCTCCACTATAGGTGCCGGCCGATTGACTGGTGGAAGATCAACGTTGGTCGCTACCCGCGGTGTTATTTATGTTGGCGATCGATATGCTCAGTATCCCATCATCATCTGCGGGGAGTGAGCGGACATTCAGCAGTGCTGGAAGGATGACAGGTCCGCTGAGAAACCGACTGAGGAGGGAGATTGTGGCCACGGCTCAGTGCATTCGGTCGTGGAGTGCGGCAGGAATCTACAGTCCCTCGCTGCCATTGCTCAATCTAGATGATAGCCAGTGGGTCGATGTACTTGCGTCTTTGAAAGGCAGCGAATGATATAGTATTCGGGTAGATTGAAGATGTTTTTTCATGACAATACTGCTAAAGCCTAACATCGTGAATATGCTGGGAGAAAATAAACTCAAAGCTCTTTGACAAGGCTATACTATGATATACTTAATGATGATTGGTCATAAATTCGATCGAGCCTTGGCATTCGATAAACATCGAATCTACAGAGTACGCATTCGGTTCGAATCGAATCTACGGCACAGCTTCCATATTCGATTCAAATCTGTGTTAGCCACGTTCGATTCGAAGCGAATCTTGACAAGGTACGTTCGATTCGATTCGAGTCTTTAGAGGTCGAATTCGATTCGAACGCCATGTCTTGGAATTCGATTCGATAGATTCGATAGATGTCCAACCCTGGTCATTCACCAGGCGGTCTTGATGATGTTGTGTATGGCCACCGGTGTGCACCGAAGTTCGCCAATGTATAGGTTCAACCCAAGGAGCTGTTGTGAGTATTGCTCACCAAAACACGGGCTTCTTACCAGATTCTGTTGCGTTATGGGCCTCGCAACCTGCGCGTCGGCGAAGCCTCTCGATCTTGCTCCCCGCACCGTGTGCTCCAAAGCAAGCCCGGTCTGTTGCCCGCTCGCAGCACTACTCTCTTCAGTTTCGTCGCAGCCATCACGCCTTGCTATCTCGGGTACGTAGGTCCCTGGCGCCAGCGGCGATGGGGGCTGAACTCCACTGCCCACTGAAGCACTCTTCTCAACACAAGCATCTTTCTCGCTCGCCGCCGTCTCTTTAGCACTTGTTCGACTTATGCATGCTGTAGACTACTGAGCCTCGCCAAAATGTCACGCTCCTCATCTCTCAAATCCAGAATTCTCCTGTTCTGCGCAGTGAAGTCATTTTGGAGCTGCTCAGCGTTTGCTGCAAATTGCTGCTCTTGCATGGCGAGCTGGTATAGTCTCGCCCCTCGCCCCTCGACTCTGCCTTGTAAGGCTTGTTCGCGTGCATCACCTCCTAATATACATGCCAATCTCTGAGCTTGTAAAAATGCCACCAGTGAAATCTGCTCTGGCAGGACGATCTAGTCAAAGGTGTGCACGCCCTCCGTCACAGGGAGATCAATGGTAATGTCAATGTCCTGGCCGAAGAAGGCAAAGTAAATGGAGCGCTGAATAAAAAACGAGGACAAATCCGAGCCGTGCCTATGCATTGGCGCGTGAAGTTTGCCCAGAAACATATCAGGTTTGTCTCGACTGTGATGCGCTGCGTGAGGCGTTCCGCATCGGACCGGCGGTATCGCAATGTCATCGACATCATCTTCCTCAATAGGAAGTTGACTCGATTGGCTGGCCAGGCTCAAACGACAGCAACGCTGCAGCTGCTGAGCCGTAACCATCCTACAGCTACCTAATGCTTTGTGCCATTCCCCAGGGGGGTTCGAGCAAAAGAAGCAATGAAAGCGCATAATGATCAGTAGACATTGATCTCTATTCTCTAGAAGATCTAGCGTCTGTTTTGTTGAGGATTGCGCATCAAAGGCACCAGCTTCCGTGAATAACGCCAGGATAATCTGCCGCGTATAAGGAAGGCTGAAAGTGTCCGGCCACGCTACAGAGCCATTGTCTGTGCTAGTAGTCATCGATCTTCCGATTGATTCCCGTTCATGAAAATTTTTCAACTGCCAGGTTCTAAAAGACTGTCTGGAAAACGCGTGTTGAGATTGCCGCACAAAACCGTGGCACCACGACTGTCCTTGATACTGTTCATTTTGCTGTAGATAACGGTCTTCTGGGTAACCTGCGGTGGAATGACACCATTGACCCGAAGCTCTATCTGAGGTTGCAGATCCCGACTTTGATCTCATCACAGAGCCGCCTTTGATCCCTTGCATCCGTGATAATAACAGGCAAAGTTCGCACTCTTGGCAGCGCGTTTGCGACTATCCACCACAAGGACGATGTCTCGCGGAAACGGATGACCGCTGCGTTGAGACGTGATGCAAGCTCGGGGAAGACTTTGGCGCAATCAGCAGCTCGGGCTCCCTGAGCGCTGAAATCGATCGTGTCATACCTTGGATCTAAATTGATCGTCTTCACGGAAACCTTCCATTTCTTCCCATTCCTGTCACGTATAGCTTTGTCCACGGGGTTGAAGTTACACACTTTTTTCACGCTCTTAAAAACAGCCGATGACTCCTTGCAGACTAGCAGAAGATTGTTGTGGTGCTTGACATCGGGATAGGCTGTCATCGAGCAGCGGACGTGTCTCTGCCACAGTCGCTTTCCGAGCTGTACTGTGACGTGGAAGGTGACAGTCGGGATTGCGAGGTGCCAGATCGCGTTGCGTAAATCCGCCGGGAAATGCTTGAATGTCTGGGGTTGCATGCCTGCGGAGCAGAATTTGGGATATGTAGAAGTGGGACGATGTCTGTTCGATGTGCTCTGGTAGGTAAAAAAGGGAACAAGTTCTTGTTTTGTTGAAGTTGGCGCTTGCGTCGGTCACTGCAGACTATTCATATTCTACGGAAAAGCATTGATGCGGTGCCGAAAGCTCTATGCAGTTTCCAGTACTGGCGACGAGTGCTACGAGGGGCGAGACTTTGACAGCCAGGCAACAGCCAGACCCTGCATCGCAGCCAGGCCAAGTGTTTAAAAAGGGTGTTTAGGGGTATGCCCTGTGAGGGGTGGGCCGACGTTAGTGGAAGTGGCTCTGCCGAGCGACCCTTGGGCGAGAAGAGGCCAAAAATAGGTATGGATATGTATTTAATCAAATATTCTAAACAAACAAATATCATTTAAAAAGTTGTCAAACAAACAAATATAGGGCCGGATTTGAGTTGTTTGATTTGAGAGCAGCGCTGATCTGCAAGGTTCGCCGGAGAAGATGGGACATCCTTGACAGATGGAAATGGAGGCGTCTGGCTCGACATACTGCAGATTATTGACAGGCTATACCGAAGATCCAAATTGGAAAGTCAAATAAAGGGGGCTGCGCGAAGCAGCCAGGTGTCCTTGCCGAGTGTGTTTGCTTTTGCGGAGGGCTCTCGTGCTCGGCTCGCGCCAGCCCTCGCCAACCCTACCAATCATTTCATTATCGTCATTTCATTGCGTTGCCCACTATGCAATGATCATTATGTAGGGTTAGTCGTCAATGAAATGATTGATAATGACGAATATCAATCATTATCAATGAATGACGCGCCACTCTAATTCTGAGCCCACGTCGTGCCATCAAGGCGCATGTCACAGGATTCCCTTACGAGGACATAGATGTTGACGAGTTGACTGATAACTGGACCGAAACCAAAAACTGTTTCATATGAACTAAAACTCACTCCACTCCCACCATCATAAACATGAGTTTCCAGCACTGGTCGGAATCAACTTCCTGAAACATAATGCCTGGATATAACTTTCCTATGACAGAGGGACCTTTGCCGTAGCCATAAGCCCAACCTTTTCGATTGCGAACGGCTTTCCCTTTCCATATTTCCCATCCATGAACCGAATGATGGCCGCTCGAATCAACGGCCGACAAATCCTTCTCTCCTCCTCTGTCCAGTACCTATCCGTAACCCACTCAATGAACGCGTCATATACCTCAAAAAAATCCTCTGCATCGTCAAATGCTATCATTATACTCTTCGTTTGCACTTGGATATCGACAAAGCCTCGGCGGTGCAGCATTGCGCGGACGTAATGAACGTTGGACCAGGGGCCTTGAGCCCAGGCGTTGACCAACTCATCCGATGATTCTGGCCAATTGGGGTACCCAGGGAGTTGACAGAGAGCATCGCGAACTTCGTTGCTCCAGAGTTCTTTGTGCCAGACCAGGAAGGCGACAGTACCTCCCGGTTTGAGCATACGGTAGCATTCTAACAAAAGTCAGCTTCAGCATCATACACAATGCACGTATAAACATACCCTCTAAAGCCGCCTGAGAATCTGGAATGACCATGAGCCCAAAAGCGCAAGTGATATAATCAAATGCGTTATCTGGCAGACCAGATTTCTGTTCACCGTCAGCATATAACCTTCCTATGCAGTAAAGAAACAAAGTACCTGAGCATTCATCTTCGTAATTTTCGTATTCTTCCATTGCATCTCTTTGATCCTCTGTTCCAAGAATTGGAGTTGCCCAGCGGACAAGTCCCCACATGTCAAAACCACGTTGTCTTGTATTCCCTGCTCCTTGAAAAGCATGTGCAATTTAGCAGTCGTGATTCCAGTTCCACAACACAAATCTAAGATGGCTATGTGGTCCTTTGGAGGGATCTTATCAAGACCTGCCATGCGAAGAAGCGGCATAGAGAATGGTCCAGTGTGGACTTCACCTTTGGCATACAAGGCGCCAACTTCTTCGCGAAGCCAGAGAGGGCCAGCAAAGTTCGTCTCGTAGGCTAGGTCTGTACTTTGGGACATTCTGTCGGCCTTTGTTGTAAAGATAATACTGACGAGTTATAAGTTTGCAAACTGCTTTGGATTTGATTTGGAGGTAAATTGCAGGAGTATGCATTCCCATAACTGGGAAATGGTGGCGAGTACGTTCTATATGTCAGACTTGCGGATATGGAGTCAACTATAGCGTGATCCGTTGGCTTCGTTCTTAAGCGAATGAGCCAGGTAATCCTGTCTGGAGAGCCGGTCCGTGTGGCCGCGAGAGAGACTCCGAAACGAGAACTCTCTGCAATAACAGGAGACTAGCGTCAGTATGGCTACTGTAATACTGTACGGTATCTACCAGGTTTCGCAGATAATTATCAACGAAACTTGAACTTGTTGCATATTCGTTTTGTCGCAGCCACCCTCCGCAATGCTGGACAGCGACGGGCGCTCATTAAACCCCTGTTTCTCTCACAGACCTTTTATGTGTGCCAGTCTATTTCAAAAGCAGACTAGCGGATTGCCACAAATTATGTCGCATCCCACCATGGGTGTGATCGCCCAGTCTGTTGTGCTCGGATGAGTGATCCAAGTGGGTCTCGGCATGTCTTTGATCGAGCGGGGTCTCCATAGAACGAATGCGTCTACCATTGGATTGATACGTAGGGGTGTATTTGACAGAGTGTGCAGCGAAATGTTATTCTATGAAGTTTGCGGATATCTGGATTCTGTAGACAGAATTATGATATCAAACATGTAGCAGGGTAATTGGCCGAGGTCTCCTTTCCGGCTCAATGCCACGGCGTATGGATGACAAATGGTTTGCTATGCTGATGAAGCGGACTCACATAGCACTGTTCTCGTTTACCCTGACACAGCTGGACCAAATTTGGATTATCAACTTCAGTCAACCCTTTCAGCCAAGCCAGGCAAGTCTTTGAGCCAAGTATGCACAGCAAGTCAGTTAGTCTAGATCGCCAGTCAAGTATCAGTCTCCATTTTAATGGCTGTGACTAACCATAGGGCATGGACTCGGCTATGGAATTTTTCTGCGAGACTGACCACTACAAGCATGCACGACTCAGTCGACAAGTCATCTGCTCGTTTCGGCCTGCAGGTGCTTTGACTCAGTAGCTTCAGGACATGGGACCAGTCTCGCCCTCCTCAATCACCCTCGGCCACCCGCTACTCAGATCCTTCTCGCAACTGGCCCGTTTCGTTTCCACAAAAGTTCTCTCTACTGCATAAAAGGCGTTTAGATCTTCCGAAGCGGGGCCAGAATCTACCCCGGCGAGTCAATCACAATACACCGCCGTACCAGGCCTAGAGAACGCCTAGGCCGGCTTGCACGCGTCCGAGCACCGTGGTATTCAAAATTGCACCAGAGAAACATTTGTTTTCCGTCATTCGCCCTGTAACTACGTCTTTATCTCTATTCGACTCATTCAATATGGATGAGGATATGGACCACAGTCCATTGGCTCGACGCCTTCACAGCGCAGCACCGTGTGCTCCAGGCTTTGCGTAGTGAAGCAAGCTTTTACCACCAAAAAAGGCCTCATTGGAGACCACGACTAAGTTTCCTCTTCCGTCCCAACTTACCATTCATGAGCTGTTCAACCTCGCGACGCCCTTTCTTTGGCCTCAATGACCGTATGCCCGTGTTGCTGAGTCTACTCCTGGGACTCCAGCACTCGCTGGCCATGCTCGCCGGCATCACCACGCCGCCATTTCTGCTCAGTGGCGCTTCAGGCACGAACCTAGACATTCATCAGCAACGGTATCTCGTTTCTAACAGCGCTCATAACTTCGGGCATTCTTTCTGTTATCCAGATCACCCGTTTCTGTCTCTTTAAGTCTTAGTAAGTTATCCCTTTCTCACATTACACAATTCAAGGCCTCAGCGTGTAAGATAGTATACGCGATATGACCATATATGATGTCATATATTGGTATGGCCGCGACACACGATATTGCGGCCGTATGATATGCCTTAGCTTCATACTATGGCCGTATCATATCGCCTTTCGTGATATGGCCGTATATGACCATATCGGCGCCGGGAACTCGGGCGTGTAGGAAGCACCGCCAAGATCAGTTGTTGATGCAGGTGATGTCTAAAGATGTCTCAGCTCCCGTATTTACCAGCCCCAAGACGCCCGAGATTGGACCGGCTCTCAGCTTCTAGGGCTCCCCGTTCTTGGTTTCATCCCTTTCTTCCCTTCAAGCTTTACTAGTTCGCTGAAATTGTCCATTGAACCGCCCATGTAGATGCTCAATGCGCTGGAAATGTCGCCGCAGCCCTCTGAGATTCTTTTCCGGCTCGATAGTGAGCTACTGGAGAGTCTCGCTTCTCCAGCCCTCAGCGCAGTTCTCCCTTGCCCCTCTGAAACTGCCTTGGTTGCTACCAAGCGGCGCTACTCCAGAGTCTGGCACTATACACCAGTGGACCGCAATGAAGTTACTCTCAATACGAAGGGAAAGTCAATATTGCGCTGCAAGTACTGCGCAAAAGAGTATCCGGAGTTGGGCGGGACGACTGTGATTGTAAGTCACCTTAAGGAGTGGCATGACATTGATACAGCCTCAAGTCAAGAGGCCCGGGCTGCACTGGTGCAGGTCGCCATCGCCGATGCCTTCGAAAAGGCCCAGCAAATGACCAGCTACAAACGACGCTGCCTATCCACGGTCACAAGTCAAAATTTGGACCCCGTCGTTGTCGTGAACTATACGTACGATGGATAACGACCTGTAGCGTCCCGTTCCGCATGGCGACGCTGTCAGAATTCAAGGCCTTACTTTGCTACCTCAACCCAGAGATCGATAACTGGCTGCCGCGCTCGGCTCCATCCATGCGGTCCTGGACCTTGTGGGCTTTCGAGGCACAAAAAATTCAAGCCAAACAAGACATCCAGTCAGCTTTGTCAAAAGTACACTTTACAGTTGATCTCTAGACTTCTCCCAATGCTCTTGCCATTATTGGCATAGTTGCACACTACACGTCCGAATCTGGCCATTTGAAGTATTCTGTTCTTGCTTTGAGAGAGCTTGATGGCAAGCACTTGGGTCCGAATATGGCGGATTGTGTCATGGAAGTCATCAATGACTACGGCATTGCCTCGAAAGTAGGCTATTTTGTGATGGGCAATGCAGAGAACAACGACACAATGATGCAGGCTCTTTCCCGCGCGTATGTACACCCTGAGGCGCGCTCACGCAGCTGCACAACTTAGTGCCGCTTTTCGTCATGAATCTCATGGCTAATTCGTCGGTGAATAGTACTGAACATCAATACCAGATTGTCTATGATGCGGAGCACCACCGCTTTCATTGCAATGGCAACATCATCAACCTAACAGTTCTGCCGTTTCTATTACACAGCGACGATGAAGCTCTAGCCGACGAGAGCAACCCAGCCGTTTTGGCGACACCTACGGTTCTCGAGATGGAGCGATGGCGATGTAAAGGTGCTCTTGGAAAACTACACAATATTGTAGTCTACGTACAGCGGAGCCCGCAACACTTGGCCAATTTTAGAGAACTCAGTGGCGGGCGGAACCTTGCCCGGACAACTCTACCCGCTGGAACTCTTGGTACGCTATGATTCGGACCACAATAAGGCTCAAGGCAGCTGTTAACCTCTTCTGCCACGAACATCGAGGGAACAGCGATGATTTACTGACAGAAAGGGTCTGGCAAGGCTTGCAAAAACTCCAAGACTTCTTGTTCTTTTACAACGCCACAATAGGTACGGAAGGTCGTAATGCGACTATTGATAGAGTATTTCCCACCAGGACTTTCTTCTCTTCTCGAGCAGTTTGAGACGGCAAAGGAAACATATGCAAATGACGCGTTTATGACCCCTTGCTGCAACTCTGGATGGGCCAAGCTGGATAAGTATTACAGCCTGACGGACCGTTCGCCGGTGTACATTGCGGCGATGGTATTGTCTCCGCAGTGGAAGTGGGACTATATTGACAACAACTGGCCCTCAGACTGGCAAGCTCCTTGTCGAAAACGAATGCTGGATTTCTGGACTAAAAATCACAAATCTACTGCGGTCACAGTCCCTACGTAGGCGTCAGAGCTAAGCAATGAGGTCAGGAACTCTTTCCACAAGTGGGCGCTGCAGAAGAAGGGAGTTGTTCAGGACCAGGACGAATACACAAAGTATCTTCTTGCTCCAACCTTGCCAGAAGTGACAGACGCGCGATCCTGGTGGCTTGAGCCTACGCAGAGAAAGTCTTGTCCGGCGCTCTCTACCATGGCGTTGGACGTTTTGTCCATTCCGGCCATGTCGGCGGAGCCTGAGCGCCTGTTTTCGGGAGCCAAAATCACCATTACGGATCGAAGGAACCGCATGGGCATCGAAAGCATCGAAGCTAGCGAATGCCTCAAATCATGGCTTAGCAAAGGCGGCAGGGTAGCTTTTGCTGATGATGACCTCGATGCAAGCGGAGAGCTTCTCTAAGCTAAATCAATAGTCCTGAATTGCCTTTCAGCATGCCGTGTAGTACGATTGTACGGCCACAATCTGTTCTTGCAGGCACACATGATCACGTGGCTAATATGACCATATATTACATCATATACTGTCCATATCATATTGAACCTCGTATGATACGACATGGAAGTTGGCCATATCATATATGATATGGCTATCGAAAACATAACCATATATGGCCATATCACACTATCTTACATACTGTTCACGAGCCTCACCGATGGTCTTAGGCTGCGCCCGACAACTATACTCGCGGTAATTCTTGGTAGAAATGGTTGAGCTGGCACTAAGACCGAAGACCAGACAGGCTTTCACGGTATTCTGCGTACAGGAATCAGCTGTACAGGAAGACACCCTTACAGCCTCCGATTGGGCGACCTTGGCTGAGGTATACAAATTTCTGGAGCCATTCCGCGATGCGACCTTGGTCAATGAAGGAACAGCTAATTCCTTTATCTGTGATGTTCTGCCAAAAATGGACTATCTGCTACACCATAATGAAGCCGTCAGAGCGGTCACTACGCTTCCCCACCTAGCCCCTATGATGGAGACGGCATGGACCAAACTGGCGGACTACTACGAACTGACTGAAAATTCTCCCGTGTGCTCAGCAGCAACGGTATTGAACCCTTCTCAGAGCTGGGCATACATGGAGAAGACCTGGAAGAAAAAAACAGGAACGGGTTGAGAGAGCCAAGGTTGGGGTAGCCCGGCTCTGGAGGGAGACGTACAAGCTGACCACCTCCTGTCCTGCTATACGACAGGGCGTTGTGCAAGAGCCAGTGGCCAAGCGGCCGAACGGCCGAACGGGTACAGAACATGGATGAAGGAGCAGAAGGCTACGAATATGAACATGGATGACGATGAGTATGAAGTCTACGGCCGGGAGCCCGTGATGATGATATTGTACCCCTTGACGTGGTGGCTGGAACCGGCACAGAGGCGTCGCTTTCCCTCCACTCTCACTGATGGCCATTGATATCCTCTCAATTCTACCCATGTCAGCTCAGACGGAGCGACTATGTTCCAAGTCCAAAACCACAGTCACTGACCAGAGAGAATCAATAAGTGTGGAAACAATAAATCTTCAGGAGTGCCAATGGTCATGGGACAACAGCGCTCTTATTGTCCCTTTGGAGCTCAGGCTCTACACTTGTTGTCGGAGCAGTCCGCTGACATGGTTGTTGGTGCGGCTATGCTGTCCCAATATCTATGAGTAACATCACGCAGGGCTATGAGTAACATCACGCAGGGTATCGAGCTGGAAGGTGACGAGGAGGTATAGCTGGCTACCAGCTGCTTGCTAGAAGGCCAGTAAAAGGACGCGAGAGTAACAACACGGACAGCCTATAGAAAGCTAAGGAGATGTTCAATGTACAGTAGACTAATGGTGTGGACTGCGGTTTAGTATCCGGTCCGGTTCGGAGTTGGCAGCTAGACTATTAGTGCAGTTCGTAGTATACAAATAGACTGTCTGTTTGGTTAAGCAAAACCGGTCGGATTGTTAAGACGGTTTGTGATGCATTGTCGAACCGTTTGCACTGTTAGTAGCCCTGGTCATGTCATCTGGGTTTCACATGATATGATGACGGAGGTGTGCGAATCATGGATGATATGTCCTCCAAAGCTAAGATCATGTATGGCAATATCACGCTATTGCACATACTGCGTATCCCGTGCGTAATGCTACTCGTTGCAATAGTTCTGCTTGAGCGGCGTAGCTGGGCGTACGCGCGCCGATCCCAGAAGAGAACACAGGACCTTGTTTCTGCTGGCAATCCTGGGAGTTTTCTCCCACGGTGATATTTCGACAGCTCCAGCGCGGAGCCGCAAGCCGAGCTAGTTTCTAAGATCAGCCAGCTCCATCCGCTCGAAAAAGTGCCTGTTTTGGAAGATTACCCCTCTTCCTCCCTGGCTCGTCTGTCACCACAGAAGCTGAAGGGATGGGTTCTCCGATGGTTGATAGTAGGCTAGCAAGTGAGTTCAGTCAATAGCCAGAAAGTGGCTAACTACTCAAGCAGGGTAGTCAGTCCGTTGACAGATTAACTTTTCGTAGTGAAGCCGATGCTAAAATTGAAAGATTGATAAGCAGAGATATAAACTACTTAGACTTAAGCTAACGTCCTTCTTCGCCTTCGTATACTAGTTCTCTACTTTGCACTCCTGCCCCCTCCCTAACCCAGCGAGACAGAACAAAGGGAAAAAAGGGCTAGATGGGCATGCTAACTTGGAGAAAAAAAGCTGACCTATCACCTTCCAAAAAAAAAAACCCTGTCTTTTCCCGCTTCTCCGGCGCTTAGACCGCAGGAGGGAATTTGATCTTGCCGCCCACCGGCTTGGGCTCGTGGGCGTCAAAGCAGTTCCGGGCACTTTTGAACTCGGGCTCGCCCATGCCATCCGCCCAAAGCTTATCTTGGTTGTCAAAGGCCGTGCAAAACCGTTGGGTACCGCAGTTGGCGTCGGACAGCGTAGACCACAGCTCCGACCTTGTGTCACGGCAGTAGATGCCGCCAAACTCGGCAGTCCGGAGGAACGGGAGCTTGGCCGCGTTGCCAGGGCCGCCCTGTGGCAAGGCACCAGCGATGGTGGCAGCAGAAGCTACAGCCAGAATGATCGAATACTTCATTCTTTTATAAGGTGAGATTTAGTATTGAGCGATAGGTTGAGCAAAGATGAACAGGTGAAAAGAAAATAAGAGAAAGAGCGAGTGTCAAAGTTAGAGCCGTTGGACCGACGAGAGTAAGCTGAAGAAGTCTGTACGAATTAGGTTGAAAACTGCATATTTATAGGGCGGATCCATGAAAAACGTGACTCGCATAGTAGGATATTAGCTCTATTGATATTGTCGTTATTAGCAACAAGGCGTCTGGCAAATCCGAGATACACTGTGGAGTAAGCTTCTGACCTGAAGCGATGGCGCAGACCCCACCTTATCCGCAGGCCAATCATTCTTGATAATGTACAGGGCAGGTAATGAGTCTATTATGGTCAACTTGCTTACTTATCAGGTCCGTGACGGGATAAGCTACTCTGTTGAATACTCGTATGGTGGCGAGGCAACAGCCGGAACGGGCTTCGCGCACGGCGCGACCTGTCAAGAGCTGCGTCGGCACTCAGCGTGATGATTGGCTGCTGACCTACTGTAATTAACACCATGTACAAAGACGTATTTGCGTCTTTGGCCATTTAGCGATCCTGCTCAAGTGAATGACGTGGCTGTGCATGGTCATGCCGCACTTCCGGCGAGCCGCTAAGAGTGCCCCAAGCACAAATGCAAGGCTACACTTGAAACTACAGCGGGCAGTGCTGATCCCTTAAGACATTGAGTCTTGGTACACTATTTCAGCCTATGGAACTTGTGCTTCCCATGTCCACTGTATCTGTATTCAATAGACAAGCTTCTTGAATGTCAGACCGACGGATGACTCCCAATCATGTAGATTGTGAACGAACACCCAATATCAAACTGGCAATTACTCAAGTACCAGGGATGATGCTCATGAAACTTGAATTTTCAACTCGAATCTGCTACGCTACGGCTGCGCGTCTTCTCAATTGTGATAAAGCCAAGGATTCAGGTCAAACAGAGCTCAACACAGATGCAGATAAATTGTATCAACTACGCCTCTCAAGACAAAGATAACGAGATCTTACTACTTAGGTTTATAAGCTCTCATCGTCTGGCATTCCTCTACAGTACCTACGGCAGAGAGTCTCGCCCAAGAAATCGCGAAAATAAATGTCGGAAGGGACTGACGATGCAGCTTCATTAGACGCAATTGTATTGAACTGGCCTACTACACACAGCTCGATGGGCTGAAAATCGCACGGAAGAGAGTCAATAATACGTCTAAATAAGGCTTACCTTAAAGCTTGTAAGCGAATGCGCAAAGCTCCGCTTACACTAATGACGGTAAAAGTTTCACGAGAATCCGAGAAAGATAGAATCCTGCCATGCAATACGTATAATGTGGCGTAGCACGGAATGACCCAGAGGAGAAGCGCCGAAGCTATGCCATGTACTCGTGGATGGTGCATACAAAACCTGTCGCCATTGGCGTGCCATGGGCTGATCAATGCAGCTACCCATATACACGCCACGGTGGAGACAGATGGGCAAGACTGGTGGGTAGGTATTAGATTACCGGATTCTCAAATCTCGAAAATTTGAAGAGTTTACCAAGTATCTGATTTCAAATAGTTGTGGAACGTATTCTAATAGAGATACAACACTAAAGAGAGGACAGAGACAATACATCAGATAATCACTCAAGATAAACCCACTGTATCAGTTAACGTAGGTGCGTAGCGAGCCAACCGGCCTATCGAGCTAGCCACCCCCACCACCTCCGTTAAGCCATCCCCTTCAACCGCTTAATTCCACTAAAAACCATGGAATCTTTACAGAGAGAGAGAAGAATAACTTCAACTCGTCAGGCTACGCAGCAAGACCCTACACTCGGTGTCCGAGCTGCTGCAAAGGTGTATGCAGTTGACCGGAGCTATCAAGGCATGCGTCTGAAGGGAATTGCTGCATCAGGCTTTCTATCCATACGCGTATGGATTAATTAATCCATATGGAACATTCCATACGCCATATTCCATATTCCATATGACAGGTTCCTATTCCATACGTATTCCATACGGCGGAGAATTGATAATCCTCCCGCAATCTGTGTAATAGGGGATTTGATATGTTTTTTCGACAGCGGCGGCATCGGCGGCATCCATCCTTCCTCAGCGACTGCCATGTCATTGCCCACGTCTGACGCGTCAGTGGATCCTTGGTGGCTTTCAATGTCCGCCAGCGATCTGCTTCCGTGTTCCACCATTGGCGGTGGACCTCAGCTTGCCATCTCTTCCAGCGACCGCCCATCACGAAAACGAAAGACGACTGTGAACATCTGGGCGCACGCTCGCGACCCTGCTGGCTCAGAACCCAGCCGCTGCGGTCGCAAAAATGAAAAGATTTACTACTGCAGGCATTGCATAGACCCACCATACTCCACCAGGCGTCTCGACGACCTTCCGAAACCATCTGTTGAAGATTCACAGCATTGAGCTAGAGGCCCCAGGCGTACCCGCTTAGTAGGCCCCCACAGGGCGGCGCGCGCCCATGTTCTCACTAATTGCCCCTGGAATACTCTCCCTGCCATCATCCTCCAACTGTAGCAGTGTCGCGCCCAATGGCATGTATCTGTCTGAATCGATACCCGTCAGCGGGATCACGATGATGCTGATGTGATGCGCTCGCGGCGGTCACCGCGTGCGCGTTACGCCAACACCTTTTGTCTCCTGGTCTTTATACGGGGACCAGTGGGAACCCTGCTGTCGGTGGCGTATGTCGCCCAAAACAAAGGAAATGATGAGGGTTTAACGAGTAGCGCAAACTACTCGGGCTGGATACTGTACAGAGCGCGCCAGGCTTGTACCCTACGTGGTGCTATGTGCGCTTGTTGATCTTCGAATAGTAGAAGTCAGCAATCCGCACGTACACCTTGTAGGATCTTTCTGCAGTAGAAAAGATGGGTGGGCGATTTCGGGCGCCCGCAAGGGCACTCCAGCGTCGCCTGTCCAGGATGGAATCTCTCGTGGTATTCCGCAAAGTCGCCGTGTTGTGATCGTGCTGTCAAGAGATAGCCGAGCAGGCGGCGGGGAAGGCTGAGTTCCGGGAGTTGCTTCAGCTCGGCTCCCAGGCCGAGTTTCAGATACTCTGCTCTCTCAATCGACGCCCACCAGGCTCGGTGATCGATCTTTATTGCATCTTCATCTGTCTTTTCCTGTACGAGACAGATGGCAGATGCTCGTTCGTGGGGAGCGTTGCACCATGCTTCGCGAGTTGGTCGGCCAGCTCATTACCGAAGATGCCGGTGTGGCCAGGGAACCATTTGACTGAGATTAGATACGGGTGCTTGTCCCCAATCTTTTGGAATTCTCGGAAACAGGCCTGCGAAGAGTCTGCCGCTGTCGTTCCAATGCAGTCGATTACGGACGTGTTGTCCATGCAGACTGTGATCGGCTCACAGAGGCTGTTCCGCTGCATAGCCGCTTTGAGTCCTGCGAGTGCGCCGTGTATCTCGGCGTCGAATACTTCTCGTCGTCCTAGCTGTCCGGAACCCCAGTCCAGAAGTTGTCCAACATGGAAAACGGCGAAGCCGTATCCTGCCGTATCAGCATTCGTTTTGGAGCCGTCGCTGAAGACTACGTAGCCTGTGGGTCGGCTGGCAAGCCAATGTTCAAACTCCGCTACAGCGTTCTCTTTGGTCTGCCTCTCTGTGGCCCCTTCTACTTGTATATTGCCGGAAAACCTCTGCGGGATGAGTCTCGGTCTTTCGATTTTGGCGGTGCGATATGCAGTCCGAAGGAGCCTCGAGTGCCGGAGGGCCATTCGTTCCGCGATGAGTGGTTTCTCATTCAGTTCGAATTCTCTTTGTGATTGTCGCAACCTTTTGCTAATCGGATGTGCTTTATCTAGTGTCGCGCATCGGACCGCCACGCGTTCTTGGATGTGTCGAAGTAGGACGCTCGCTGGCGGGATGCCCGCTTCCTTCCAGAGAAACTCTAGTGGTGTTGTCTTCCACATGGGTAGAACCATCCTACACGCGAGATTGAGCACGCGTTGAATCTTGTCCAGGTTCGTCTTTGAGATGTGGTTTCTTTTTAGGCGTGAGTTGCGTGTGTCCAAGCCAGGTAGCCAGGCATCTAGTCCATGGAATAGGATTGGCATAGCCACGGCCCACACTGCTCGACGGGCCGCTGTTGCTGCCATGCCTCGCACGGTGTTATTCATGACCCGGAGGTGATTGATCACCTTGCGGGCCTTTTGTGTCCACTCATTGATATGGTGGTTAAAGGTGAGTTTCTTGTCGAGCCAGATGCCGAGTCACCGCATGGATGTCGATGCCCGTATCTCCTTGTCGCCGTGGTAAATGACGGGAGATTGGCTGTGGTCTGCCGTGCGTCTGGAGAAGTGCATGATTTCTGTCTTGTTCGGGTCAAAGTGGATTGCCTCGCCTCTTCCCCACGATTCCATGGCCGCGATTGCTTCGTTTGCTTGCCTTGCTGTGTCCTCCAGCGAGTCTCCTATGAAGAGCATCGCCGTGTCGTCAGCGTATCCGTATCTCTGGGCCGCGCCGGAGAGGGAATAGATTGCCGCTGTGATCAAGATGTAAAGTATTGGCGAGATGGGCGAGCCTTGTGGGAGGCCACATCGCAGTCTCGCGCTCGGTGTGGTTGTGTCTTGGAAGCGCACACTGGCTAGTCTGTCTAGCAAGAAGCTCGCTATCCATCGGACCAAGAAATCCGGCCACCCCTGCTGCCGTAGGCGGAGGATCATGCGGTTGCGGAGGATTGCGCCGAAAGCGCCCATGACATCTTCTGTGACGAGAGTTGCCACCTTGCCAGCTGCAAGTGCTTACTCTATGTCGTAGATGAGGGACACCACAATGTCTACGGCAGACCGCTTCGGCAGCGCTCCAGCCTGGTTGGGATGGAGGATACCGTATTTGATAGCGGCGTAAGCCATTCTTCTTGCGATGACCCGTTCTAATCCTTTGCTGAGGCAGGACAGGAGTGATATGGGACGCCATGTGGACACATCACTGAGGTTTCGCTTGTTGGGCTTCGGGATCATGACGACTTCGGCAGTCTTGAAGACGCTGGGGTGATGACCGAGTTGTAGGCAGGCATTGTACAGTGTCGTGAGTGGTCGGGCAATGTGCGGCCAGGCTGTTCGCAGCATCTTGGTCGTGATACCGTCTGAACCGGGGGTTGTGTTTCCGGTGTGTAGGACAGCTTTTTCGATCTCCTTGGTCGAGATTGTTCTTGCGAAGGGGATCTCCTTGGCAGGGCTGACAGTTGGCTCCCATGCGTCGGGGATGTCATCTGACGCGTCACGGCGTTCCAGCTTCTCCTTGCGTAGCGCCATGGCTTTCTCCATATCGGTAGAGTAGGTCATGTCGCCCACCTGGATCGGTGGGGGTTGCAGTCGTTGTCTCGGCTTCATCCATCTGGTGAGTTTATATACGCCTTCCGCTGTGGTGACTTTGTTTATAGTGTTGCGCCAGAAGTTTTGCCGTGCACGTCGGAGGACGCGGTAGAACCTTACTCTGGCCCGTTGCACTTCCTCTCCTCTTTGGTTCTCGTAGATGCGTCGTGTGACCCGCACTCCTGATTCCACCATGGGCAGCTTCGGGCGCGGCGACCGCGGCTCACCCTACCACATGCCATGGCAGAGCTCTGGAGGATCTCTTGGAGCTGCCTGACCATATCCTCGATCTGGGCGTGCGAGTCTATGTCGGTAGGCAGTGACTTCACTGCTTTACCTACATGATCTCCAAAGGCTTTGATCTCGTCTGGCATGGTCACTCTGACTTTTCCTGGCGTGACCTGGGCCTGTTCTCGGTTTGGGATCTCGATTCCGATGGTGTAGTGGAGAGATCCTGTCGTGAGGTGCACTTCCACCGTGGCAAACGCTTCGGGTATGTTTGAGAAGGCCAGGTCGATCGTGCTGCTTCTCGAATTGCGTTTGGCCATAGTTGTTGCCTCATCTGGCTCATTGAGCAGGTGTAGGTCGTGCCTTTCTGTCCATTCATGAATGCGATGCCCACCTTGCGAGGCTGGTCGGTCTGACTGCCAGGAGGTGTGGAAGGCATTCATGTCGCCAGCAACCACGCAGTTCCCTGGTGGGGTCCATCCTTCCGGACTGAGAGGGTGTCCTTGGCCTCTGGCCTGTTGTAGATGTTGAGAATCGTGACCCCGTTCACTCTTACCCACAGGAGGTCTCGGTGTCTTGTCGGTGTGATCTGTTCCGCTTGGATCTTGCGGTCGATTTAGACGTATGTCATCACGCGGGGGCGTGTGTCGTTGTCCTTCCAGGAATCGACCGGGCTAAAGCATAGAAAGCCCGGGTGATGCTGGGTGCGACAAAGCTGTTTCTGTTTGTTGTAGGATGTGTTTGGTTCCTGCAGGATGACGACATTGAAGCCCTCCAGAAACGCAAGCTGGAGGGCGGCGCTGTGGGATTCCCGGCATTTATCGACGTTCGCTTGGAATATTTTAATTGCCACTGGTTGATGGTGCGCGCGTGTTGTCCTGATCATCGGGTGTATTGGCGTATATTTCTTCGTCGTTTCTTTGGCGATTCGTCCCGGCGGCGAGCTTCCCGCGGCGGGCTGCTTGGAGGCGAGCGGTCGCGGGATGTCCGGGCTATAATTGTGTCACCCACTGGAGGGTCGCTAGAGGGATTTGTGTCGTCCGATGGTATGATTTGTCGCATGGAGTAAGTGGTGAGAAATCTCTTCTTGACAGCTGTCATATGCTGTGCTGGTCTCCGCTGGGCGATGCCTCCTTGCACGGCCGTGGACGCCTGGGCTGTGGTAGCCTGGTTGGTCCCATTTGACTGCAGTTGTTGTTCCAAGTTCGCGTTGTTGGTGCTGTGTCCGTCGCCGATCTCTTGGTTGATGGCCTTGGACATCTGCTGTGTTTCCTCCTCCCCATGGTTGCGGCGGGCATCTGCGTCTGCGTCGCCACTGTCACTATCACTGCGTTCATTATCGTCGTCCATGTCGCCTTCCGCCTCTCCGTCGCTCCCAGCGGTGCCGTCCACTACCTCCCCATCTTCTTCGGCTTGGCTATCTCCCTCTTGTAGCTCCATCCTTTCTCCTGCTTCGTCATCTGCTTCTGTGTCAGGGTTGTCGATTCGTGGCTGCTCTTCCTCGATGCTTTCCATAGCCTCGCCCATTTCCTCGTCGTCTACCGCCAGGGGCAGGATTTCTGCCTGTTGTGGCTCCGTGGTGGCATCACCTGCGACGTCCGGTGTCGTGTTTGCCATCTCCGTGTCGGCCTCCTCCCCGCTGTTTGTCGTTGCTAGCGCATGTTTCTGTGCTAGTGGGCTGTTGGACGACTGAATCATGCTTTCCAGGTTTCGTCTTCTGTAGTCGTCTGCGCCGAGCTTTCTGGCATGTATTTTCTGTGACTTGGAGAGCTTATGGAAGGAGTCTCCAACCTTCTTCGGCCGCGCGTAGCAGCCTTCATCGTCTGCGTGGTGGGGTCCGTGGCAGTTGGCACATTTCGGGGTTACCTGACAGCCATCAGCATCATGATCCATGTCGGTGACACCGCATGTTCTGCACGTCTTCGTCGCGGTGCACCGCACTGGCGCGTGGAAGAGCCAGCAGTTTTGGCATTGCACCAGCCGCTTGGGCCTTGTCATGCGGAAGGAGTACGCCCCCAGACCAAGGAGTCTGAAGTTGCCGCGTACAGGTCTGTCGAATGAGATGATCAGGGTTGTCTTCGTTGGGTCAAGGCTTGGTCTACTAGAACGGCGCCACTGCACGGGGGTCTGTCCTGTTTGAGCAACAATCTCTTCGCCAATAGTCTTTTCAAAATCTAGGATAGTGTCATCATACGAGCGTAGCTCGTTTGGGAAATCTTTGATCAGATACGTGTGTCATGCTACGTGCTTTTCTGCGGTGTCTAGGTCCACACTTGGTCCCCATGCGTCTTGCGATTCAATGATCCTTTTCTGGATCTCCTCGTTGCGCGCGAAAAGCGCCCAGCCTGTGTGAGTGGGTTTAATGTCTTGGATGTCTTGGGTGTCGAGTGCGAGCTTTTCCTTGAGTGCCAGTCGGATCTGGAAGCTGTTCTTCTCGAAGAAGCTAGACCCCTCTTTGAGCGGAGGAGAATCCGTCGGTCTGCGTAGTTGCTGGCAGCGACAGGTTGTCGACGGGTAGGAGCGATGCGCACGTCCCCTGGTGCTTGGCGCGCTGCCGCTTTGGTGACGTCGGCGAAGCTCACTGATTTCTGGCGGGGTAGCTGGTTGTCAGTTGGCGGCCTGGCCGCTGGTTTTTGTTTAGCTGGTGCTCTCGTTTGTAGGAGGTCGTTGCTATATCCTGCTGTGTCCCCGGAGTGGAGGAATCGATTCCAGTGGTGAAGCAGGGACCTGATGAAGTCGTGGCGATGGCGTGGGCGTAGCCGTGATCAAATTTTCTTGCGCAAGCGGCGATGGACTCCGCAAAGGTGCGTAGAACGTCGGCTCTAGTCGTCATACGTTCCTTCTCTCTAGCGATAATTTTGCGTGTCTCGGATTCTAGGTCCATGGCGTCAAGCGCGTCCACCATTTCGTCTTCTTCGTCGGCGAGAATCCTGTAGTAGTTGGCGTTTGGATTCACGTCTCTCCCGAGGTGTCGGCGTTGTCTGTGACCAGTTTTGGCGGCGCTTGTCGAGCGTCGCACTGGGCTACTGCTAGGCAAAAAAGGGCGGGTTGTTACCGGAGCGGCGCCTCTCATGAGCTCCTCCTGTGCATCATGATGGAAGCCTTCCGGGAAGTGTCGGCGGCCCTTTGCGCCGGTCGCGGGCGTAGACGATTGGCCAATCGCCATTGCCTGCGGCTGCGCAAGAGCGCTGAAGGGTTCGCTCGGTGCTGATGTCTACTGGGCGTGCGTTTAGGTGGCTGAAAATCCTCTCTACAAAGGTGGGTACCAGTGTAGATGTAAGAGGAAGGTTGTAGTACGGTCTGGCGTGTAGGCACGCGACTGCCGATGCAGGGTAGGTCCGTGAGCGGACCAGCTCTACCATTAGCGGCTGATTGTGGCACGCGTGGCTGATTGCTATTTCGCAATGGATGACATGATCACGTGATAACGTCTTCCACTGTGGAGACAGGACGCGTTGTGCGAACGCGTCCGCGACTCCAAACCAAGGCAGCAGCATGTCTGCCACACTGTCAGCCTTGCCCAGTGATTGTGCTATGCTAGACGCCATCTTAGTGGGTCTTTTAGAATGGAATAGAAGCAGATAAAACTCCTGCGAGTTAAAAAAAGCCTAAATATCTGGTTCGCCCCGCATTCTTTCCGTCATACTTTTCCATCTTACACACCATAGATCAGGCTCTTGGACCTAACCCCCCTTTCACATTTACACCTCCCGCTTTCCCTCTCGGATTTAGTTTTCGCTTGCCCTCTTGTCTTTGCCTTTTGTTTCTGTGTAATTATGCTGCGCAGACTGTCCAACCGCCGCGGAGGCTCTTCTCGGGCTTTACCACGTGGCCGTGACGGGGCTGTAACCAGGGCGCTGGCACGAAGCCATTCAAAGACTTTCTTGGAGGCGACGACACGGTGGACGGAAGAAGGAAAGGTATCGCCAGCGTCAGCGCCGACACGAGCATCAACTGTCTAGCGGAAGTTCCCCCCATAAAATTCGTGTTCATGCAAACGCTGCCAATCTGAACCACAGGAATGACACCTGCGCCGTTGTGTTTAGTTTCTGGCTTGGGCCAGGAGCAAACGTGACACTTCGCTCCATGAAATGTGCTTTTTACTGCTAACCCGAGTGCGAGTTTCCGGTAACCTGGGCAGCGATTGTGCCCGGCTAGGCTTTCCTTCCGTCCTATAGACGTGGGCACCGCTGGGCGGTTGGTGTGGTTTCTGCCGCAGTCGGGGGGGGGGGGGGGGGGGGGGGGGGGGTCTTTTGTTGGATGACGAGGGTTAAAGGGTGCTGAACTAACAGGCCTTGCGTTTTTCGAAGGGAGATGGTACCTGGCCATTCTCGGCATGGGTGCCCCAAAATTGACTAGGATAAAATTAAGATTGAATGACGAAAATTTAAACCCGCTTTAGTGTATAACATGGCCGCAGCAAAGAATGTAATGTAGTTCGCAGGACATGGCTGGAATTGCACTGTGCGTATCTGGGCATCATCAGGGACATATACATCCCGCTGCTGGGTGGCGTCAGCCTCATGTTTGTGCGTGGTCTCGGGGTGACTCCCGCAATTAACTGCCTGCAACACGTGTGGAGGTGCTAGCGCGCTGCTGCCAGCAGAATCCTAGAACGAACAGTGGGTTTAACAATCTCCAGCAGTGACCAAAAAGGCTAACGTTAGTATGCAGCGCGACGACTGAAATCCGCAGATAAGGCTGCACTGTTCGCTAGCATCGCGGCGAGGCAGTCCTCACTGATCTTTTATCATTTCTTTTTTTTTTTTTCCCACAAAAAAGCCTTGCCAGAGTGGCAGATTCCTTTAGAGAATTTGTCGGAAGCGGAAATCGCCACCCGCCGCAAAGAGGACTGCGGGAACTGGTTGACGCACGTTGCAGTGGATGGAGAAGACGCAGCACGGCTTCCAAGTGCACAGCCGCTCAGTTCACTTATGGGCTTAAGCATGTGTGACTGCGGATATACTAAGGACTAAGTGTGGAATGTATGGCGCTATCGCCTGCTAATGAGCAAAGATTTATTCCTCCCGGCTCGGTCACTGTGTCGAAGAGTTGGGTTTCGACATTAATGTTACAAGCGTTGTCAGTGTATGTATGAGCTCTCGTACGTGGGGAAATGATAATCAATCCTAACGAGTTACAACTGTTTATGTACTGAGGTAGTACTAGAGACTAGCTTACTTAGCACTGTGATGGGTGACTAGTCTACTCTTCATCACCCTCAGCTACGTAACAACAGCAAACAAAGTTCAAAAAATTGAACATAGTTGCATCACTGGCCTTAATTTGATAGAGTGTTTTCTTTTTCGCTTGCCTTTTGCCGTCTAACTCGAAATGTGTGTTGACGAGAATACTCGTCGTAGAGTGCTATCGCCGGTCACATGATGGGGTCGCCCCGGACAACCAGCCGTCACTGCTAGCTTTGGCAGTCTCGTCCCCATTGCGCCACCAATCCTGCACTGCGCCAATGTTCATCTTCACTTGTCGTCGACCAAATCTCTTAAGAGGCACACCCTCGACCATCACCATCAACCAGACCGGCAAAGACCACCTTTTACCATCGAGGAGCATGCCCACTGCGCCGCCCAGACCGTGACCGCCCGCGCAGTGGCTATGCAGCTCGACCAGATCCAACGCTGGCTGAACGCGACCGAGCACTACGCCATCCATCACAACGCCGTTGAATACGACGCGACCGAGCCCAACGACCACAGCCCTGCCGCCAAGCGATGCCGCCTCGACCTGCCCGTCACACCGCCCTCCTCAGACACGCGTCGTCGGCCGCTCCCCTCCGCCGCCACCACAATGGCGACGCCACCACGAGACAGGAGCTCGGCGAAGCGACCGCTAGACGATGAGACGCCCCGGGCAAAACGTGTGCAGACGAGCGCTCTGTCGGAGCGCAGCCACATATCCCTCTCGAGCGCCTCATCGGACCACTCGTCGCGCCGGTCGACGACGGCCTCGTCACCGCGCAAACAGCTGCGGGCCCTGCGCCTCGAGACCAACGGCCTCGATACACGCGACTTGGCCGTCTTTGACCACATGCCCTCGGCCCTCGAGACTCTGCTCGACCAGGTCGCGGCCTTTGCCGACGGCGAGAGCATCGTCGCGAGAGACGTGCAGCCCGCCCTCGCCGAGGCCGCGGCGCACGATCGGGAGCTCAGATGGGCCCTGCGCGGCGCCGACGGGTACATGTCAGACGAGCCGGGCCTGGCAGGCCGTACACCGTCCCCGTACGTCGTTCGCAAGGTCGTGATGCAGGCAGCTGAGTGCAACATGAGGGATTCGCCCGAAGTCAACTGGAACCTCGAGGTGCACCAGCTCGTCCTGGACATGGCTTTTCGCCCAGCGCAGACCAAAGCCAATGCAACACACTCGAAGAATCTTATCAACTTCATCGGCTGGTATGTTGTCCTCTCCTCTCCTGCAGAGGTCTCTGGCCATGTTATTTCCTGCTAACCTGGGAAACAACAGCACAACTGCCTCAATTTTGCCAGATTATGGCCCCCCGACACAGTCAAAAAAGGTCGACTTTTGCCTCTACATCGACCCGCAACACGACGCCGCCGTGCCAGCCACCAATTTCAAGCCTGCCGCCGCCCGCGTGCGTGATGTGCTGCCGCACAGGATCCTAAACTTTACTGATTTTACACCCCTCGAGGATCGCTTCATCGCCGTAAGCATCGAGACTAAGAAGCCAAGCGAGAGCTTTAACGCGGCGCAGCTGCAACTCGGCGTGTGGGACATGGCGCGGTGGTCGCTGCTGCGGCGGCTGCGATCCATGCAGGCTGGCGAGGAGACGGGCGGCAACGCGGCGGCAGATGCGGGGCTGCCGGCGTTTATACCGGGCGTCATCGTGCAAGGTCACCATTGGTACCTCGTCGTCACGACGGCTGAGGGCGGCCGGACGGTCCTCTGGCAGCAGCTCCTCATTGGAAGCACGTCGAGCTCGCGCGGCGTCTATCAGATTGTGCGCACGCTGCAGCATCTTGGCGACTGGGCGCGCGACGTCCACTGGCCCTGGCTGCGGGTGGCGATTGAAGCCGTGGCTGCGAACCTGGAAGCAGACGTGTAAAGTACATGCAAGATAGGATAGCTGTGCGCTAAGGGAAGACGAAATCTATCGGCGCTCGTGCATGCAGTAAAACATAATGCAATGTATTACACTTGAGAAACTATACCCTCTCTTTTAGTGAAGAGAATAACATTTTATCCTAACCTCTAATTTTATATAATGTGATTTCTTATAGCTCGCCGGATTATTTTAGCCTAGACAGTCTTAATTATATAGGCCTCCGTTTTATAATTTTACTACGGTCTATTGTGCAGTCCCCTTGTTTTCTTCTACTGCTTTAAGCACTCCATCCTCTTAAAAGTCCCTTCACTGAGCCTTATTCTCTCCTATGATAGAGTTTGTTGGGCCCTAGAAAATGACCTTTCAGCCACCGCACTCGTGGCTAGGATCGAAACACATTAACAGAAAGCTGCGACAACTTTGGCCAGAGTGTACGTTACTGCGAATCAAACCACCACTGCAGGGCTGGAATGTCAATCAAGATGGCTGGCTCACTCGTGTATTCTTTATACTCATCTCGCTCTGTGGCCGAGAAAAGTCCCTTAGCTTTTCGGCGATGAGATCAAAGGCCTCTAGACTCCCAGCACCAGTGCCACGTACTCATCATGGGGGGCCGCTCCCGCTCCTCATCCAATCACGCTCCATCTACCATATTTCCTTTCACCAGCGTCCAGCGTGGCGAAGACCAGCAGGCATTTCGCCGGCCCTGGAAGAATTACGACTGCACCAACTATCGAAGGAGTCTTGGAAGCTCCTTTCCGGCCGTGTACAGGCGAAGCTAGACGAACAGAAGGTTGCTAGGTTTGCGCACGCCCTGCGAGTATATGCCACGAAAGACAGCCTGAACGAATATAACCACTACCACCTCGACCGCCGGGGCCGGCCTGTCATCCAAATTGCGGCGAAGAATGTCGGCGTCAGCGCGGCGGCTGCCGCCAACGACAAGGCGGGCAACCTTACGAAACATACTCCTATGTACATCGGTGCTCGTCTGATGCTGACCTGCAATCTCTTTGCAACGGCGCTCGCGGCACGGTGTATGATATCGCCTGGGCACCCGGTGCTGACCCCACCCGAGACCAACCGTGTGCAATTATGATGGAGTTTGGCAAACATACCGAGCCGAAATTCCTGACTACCGCGGATGGCAGGCAGATTGTCCCGATTCTGCTGGTAGACAGGGACTTCCTCATTGGGGCCACACTCTGCACGCACACTCAGTTTCCCTTGATTGTGTGCTACGCCATTACTGTTCACAAGTCGCAAAGTATCACGGAAGATATGAATATGACAGATTTATCGTACCGTGACTTTCAGACCGGACTGAGCTACGTGGCCGTGTCGCGCGTGAAAACGCTGCAGGGTCTGATGCTGGATGGGCCGTTTGACCGCAGTCATACATACGCGTGACGCGGGCTAACAGTCTGACCGACCCAGACCGGCACCTCTGGTCTGTCGGTGTGGGTTCATTGAGACAACCGGTCTGTCGGTCTAGGATGGTCTGACTTTAGCAGTCCGGTCTGTCTAGGTCTGCCAGTCCGATACCGACATTCTACCGTGCTACTGAAAAGAAAAGAATCCGGCCTAGTACAGCCAGCTCAACTACTCCGCTCATCAGCCATTAATCACTACCCTACTAGCTCTCTCAGTAGCCAATGCTTTTGGAGTTGATCCGCCTCAACCACCTCAGGGG
This sequence comes from Cordyceps cateniannulata, assembly GCA_028828415.1. Classification (NCBI taxonomy): domain Eukaryota; kingdom Fungi; phylum Ascomycota; class Sordariomycetes; order Hypocreales; family Cordycipitaceae; genus Cordyceps; species Cordyceps cateniannulata. The sequence continues at coordinate 60,652 of JAPHMX010000013.1, read as the reverse complement.
CGAGCCGATTGCGCTCGTCTGTAACCATCTTTTTAGGCTGGCTGAATACTCTCTCACATTCTGCACTCATACCAGGAATGGAGAACAGGTCCAGAACCAGGCGATATAGGACTGGATATTCTAGTTGTTGTTGGTTCCACCATTTGAGAGGGCTGGCAACATCGAGATCCTGAGGATGAATAGGTCTTGTCTGGAATAGGTCAAGCTCGCTCGTTGTCTTTACTTTCTTTCGCTGTGTACTTAAAGAGCGGATTGACCTCTCCCCAAATGAACTGTAGTCGTTCATGTCGGCTTCCATCTCATCAGTTTCGCTGTCAAAAAATCTCACTCGAGCCTGAGACTCGACTTCAGCCAGTCGCACATATTCTTCAAACATGTTACCTACAGCAGACTGCATGTCTCTATACTAAAGCGGTTTATCCATCGAGATTTTCCAGTGGCGCTCAAAATAGTCATACACGTAGGATGGATGGAGTGTCAGAGCTGCTCGGTAGACTGGCGTACGGTCCGTTTTGAGGTAATAGTCTTCAAGCTTCGCCCACTCACGATCAATCCCCGATTTAAATGGGACGACTCCTCAACCCGGGTTTCCTCCGCCGCCTGTCTAAACTTGACGAAGGAATAGTCCATCGTCTTGAGGGTCTCCCACACAGCACCATGCCCGCCCTCTGTCCCTGGGTTACTAGCGTTGCCCTCCATAGTTTTCGTAAGGATGTAAAACGGCTTCAGGAAATCGCGGAAACGCTCCAGTTCGGCCCAGTCCGCAGCGTTGAGGAAATCTTTTGTTAGGTCGCGGCTGGTGGCATCATGTTTAGGCTTTTGCCAACGAGATTGATAGAGCTCAATAGCGCTACGCAGTTCGATTGCTAGTGAGGTCAACGTGTGTCAGCAGGTATCTAACGAAGACGGTGAAGCGTGTGAGGCGTGAGCATACCGCGACTGATCATGCTGTAAATTGAGTTCCAGCGTGTCTTCCCGTCAACAACGACTTCCAGCGTAAAAATGGCATCATCCCCGGCGAGCTCCATCTGTAGGCGCCGAAGCACTTGTCGTCGCTGATCCGTCCGGCGGATATAGGTAGCCAGGTTGTGCAGCCTGCCGACAGCGCCTTGCTTGGCCCAAAGTTCGAAACTAAATTCGTGGGCGCCACGAAGCTCGGCTTTAAATTCACTGACGTCTGATCCGAAAATGACGACGCGAACCACTAGATTGAGAATATGGCCGATGCATCGTAGCCGTCGCCGAGTTGTATCCATTGGGAACCAAGTAGCAAGCGTCTCGAGGCAAGTGTCGTTGCTCTCGGCATTATTGAGCATGAAATAACCAATCTTGGATCCTATTTCGTATTGGTCAATCACTTCCTTAACATATGAAGCCATATTCTCGCCAGAGTGCAGACCAACCAGACGCGGTAGTCCAAGAAGTGCATCTTGTTTTTTGCCTTGCCTGTCGACGAAATGGCCAACAACACCAACATAGTGGAAACCGTTGGAGGCAGTCCAAAGGTCGAAGCTTAGATGAACGCAATTCTTCGCATCCTTGATGAGGTCAAAGACAACCTGCGATCGGGATTCGAAAGTCTGACGGATTCACGAGCAAACTGTTGTGTGATGCTCGGGAAGCAGCTGGCTGACAAGGTCCCCGCCATTTGCAATCAACCACCGAAGCCGCTCGCTTGATGCTTGCCGAAAGGTGACGTCTTCCAGGATTACCCAGTCCACAAAACGATCTTTTCATGACTTTTCGTCACAATGCGGGACAGGCGGAAAGCCTAGACTAGTCTGTCGCGATAAGGGCTGTATAGAAGAGGAAGTGAACCTGGCCGCCTTCGTGAATGGAGTTTCCGAGCATGGATTCCTGTCACCGATTTGGTGCTGACGAAGTAGGTGCCTTGGAGCATGAGCTGTTCCCGATGAGGCGTATAAAGCCGTCGAATAACTTCTTCTCTCGTGTCAGAGCCTGCAAATCCAGTAGCGAATCCCTTTGTGCTCTAAATTTGCGCCATGTTGATATATCGTAACTATTCGAAGATCAACAAGCGCACATAGCACCACGTAGAGCCTGGCGCGCTCTGTACAGTATTCAGCCTGAGTAGTTTACGCTACTCGTTAAACCACATTCATTTCCTTTGTTTTCAGCGATACATACCACCGATAGCAGGCTCCTGCTGGTCCCCGTAAAAAGACCAGGTGACAACAGTTATTGACGCAACGCGCTCGTGGCTGCAACCGCGAGCGCATCACGCCAGCATCATCGTGATCCCGCTGACGGGTATCGATTCAGACAGATATATGCCATTAGACGCGACACTGCTGCAGTTGAAGGATGATGGCAGGTAGAGTATTTCCGGGGCGACTAGTGAGAACAAGGGCGCGACGCGCCTGGTTGGGGCCCACTAAGCCGGTACGACTGCCCAGTTATCTGTAGAAGTCTCGATGGTTCGTCCAAGAGCCTATCTAAAGCACAAACGAATGCAGTAGTGAAGCTAGAAGATCTAATCAAATCAAATCAAATAATAGGACACCGCATTACATAGTATTCAGCCGAATAAAAAAACAAGCGAAGATACGAAGGTTCCTCGAATACACGAAAAACTCCTACTGCCAAGCTATCCTACAGTTTGGAGCATCGCACTCATTAGTTTCAAGCCATATTTGGTCAAAACACCGTGACCAAATTCGAAAGCCCATTTATCTTTTCTTCGTCCCTCTTGCCAGACAAAACCCTCGACTAGCTCAGATGATACTTAATTCTCATCAAGAGCAACCTACAGAATTTGCTTCCTTTTTCTGCTTCCAGTAGATGTTCTCGATACAATGCTTGAGAGCAGCACCTAGAGCTCCATTATATCACCATTGAAGCTTTCGCAGATCATCGGGTCGGTCATGCCTATCATGACATCTGAGCTGGCACATATGAAACTGCTTGGGTTGGTAGGGACAAGACCGGCTTCAAGGACATTTTCCTCCATGGTGGCGAAGGGCCGTAGTGAGCTTGGCTGCTGCGTGAAAGGCATTCGCATTGCAGAGGCCTGCTGCAGCCGCTGCTGTTTCTCTTTCCGTATACACCCAGAGGACGAAAGATCTGAAGTGGAAATCAACTCTGTGGAGAGAGGAACGACGTTGGCGCCTATATTGGCAAAGACTGTGGTGGATCCGAACTCATTACTACCGACGAAACCCTGCGGATAGGAAATCGAGAGAGGTTCGACCGCAAAGGCTATCTTAAGGCAACATTGCTCAACTTCGGGACTGGTTGAGAGTGAAGCATGATGGGCGTTGCGGCCATAGAAGGTCGAATCAATGTTTCTGAAGACAGTGTATGCGTCGGTAGAACTGTGGGAGGCGTCTTGGCCGTAATGTTGTTGCTCCTCAAACTTACGAATCTGCTCAATATTGTCCAACTTGTCCCCGGAGAAGACAGAAGGGATCAACAAGTCGGTGTCACAGTTCGGCCGAATACATCCAAGCTTCTGAGCAATGTGATGTATGACCGGTTGACCTCTGGCGTTGACGCCTGGCTCACCAAGCTCCCATGCCTTCGAGCTGCGAACCATACGATAAAGGCTGTGGATGGTGGCGATGAGGGTCATCTGAGAACTCTTGAGAACTTCTTCGTAGCTATTGCGAAACCTTGTTAACCGCGCGTTTATGGGCAGAATGCAACTAGTAAGGCGCACCCTGGAGGTAATTGCTTGTACCACGTCTTCCGTCGAGCACCAGGAGTGCAAACTAAACTTTTTTCTTCACAACGCTCACATGGAAACCCGCCGTTGCACTGGAATATATAACAGTCAGCTTGGTCTTGAACTCACTTTTCTCAAAGCAAACATACCTTAGACTTCTTCATACGACAGCGCTCACAAGCCTTCCAGGCTCTCTTGTAACGACCATGCTTGACAGCAGTGGTCACAGTGATATCATGGTTGCAAACCTCAAAAGCACCCGTCTTACAGTTTGAAGCGCGGTATGAGAGTTTGTTCGATCTTCCAACAGCCGTTTGGGCTTTGCTATCCCTTGGTGGGCCGGAAGAAGGATTACGTGAGCCCATTGTGTGATTGTAGGGGCGTGGTGTGTTGTACGAGCGGCTTGTAAATCATCAACCATGCCAGAAGTAGAAAAAGGGCCTGATGACTGTGGGCAGAAACACAGCTGCTTCAAGACGGTGAAAAAAAAAAATTCAGGTGACCAATATCGAGTCGAAGACAGTGTGCACCTTCATAGAAAGGAAATTCTCCACATATTAGTGTCAGATGAACGAGATGTATATACATCGGTAGCAGAGCAGATAGGCAAATCTCAGCCCTCGATTCAAACCGGAAAATTTCACGATTTAACAGGGTGTGTGACTCGCAAATAGTTGAAACTTATCAAGCTGATAACTCGATGGCTCGCGACCGAAACTCAGCTCTCCTATCTTGACCTAAATTAAGATGTAGTTTAGTGTCAAAGTTTCCTCATAGCTCTTTGATCGGCCGCTAACAGATGCGGCCTGCCACGATAATGCCAGCGATGAGTGATCATGGGGATGAATGATCAAGGCGAGTGGAACTTTCGCCTATCGCCATTTGAGCCGAGGTCAATAGAATGTCGTCTTTACGACATTGAAGGAGGCAGCGATATTCGCGAATGAGTCTCCACCTGTCAGTAGCAGAGCAGGTTTTCTCGTCTAGCTCTAACTTTACCAGCTTTGTCACGGCATACGCTGCTACCGTTCATCTACCAGTGCGAACTCCGTCTTTTGTTTTGTCCAGAGGAACAATTGGCGACTTGGGCGTTGCTGCGGGATACTGAGCCGAACGATCATCAGGGCCAGATGCGACATGATTGGAGTTTTGGGCGGCCGAGCTCTCTGCTTCCAAAGTGGTTTCGACTTGTGCCACGGCAATCAGTTTTGCGCAGAAAGAGGTGAAAAGCTCGCACGGATAGAGAGTTTGCGATGAGGTGGGAATTGGCAGCTGCCGCTCTTTTATTTGCGTTACTGGCATCCACGCATCTAGGTGTTCGTAGTACAAGTAGCTCTGTTCACGAACGTGCCATAGGTGGAGGAGAAAACGTCTTGCTGCCTGCAGACAAATTTGGATGACGCTACTCGATGCATGGTTTACAAGAAAGCGGAAGAAATCGTATCCGTCGCGTGTAGCCTGATGGATCACGCTTTGTAGACTAGGCGAAATTAGATTTATTCGAAGGCGAAAGTCGACAGAAGGTGTGCATGAAGCTGAGCTGTGATGCATCCGTCGCTCAAATATTGCCTCTGACTTGATCAACCTGGCCAGCAGTAGTAACGAGGCGTTCCCTAGGTGTCGAAAGTGTGTGTCGAGCCAGAAATCTGAGCTAGGGCGTGCAGTGTCACGAGATTCGTGATGTATCGGTGCACGGCATCATACTCCGAATGTAGGTGATTGTTACCTCGTGCCTGTGTGCCTTGTCACGACGCTATCCTCCTGCAGCAATTCTGCAGTAGTCCGTAGAACGAAGACATTGGACTGATCCGGTGGTAGTAGCGTCGGTGCTCCCGAGCAAGAACATCTGGCTGTTCTGGGGCAGCGGTAGGCCAGATAACCTCACTGTCTTTGCGGTCTTGACGATTAAATGCCCTGGCATGTAGCCGTGAGAGTACTCCGTATGACTCTATGGGATCACAACTGAAGACCAGAGTCTGCCTTATCGCCTCCTCTTCGGCTGTTGCACTGGAAATGGTTTCATGACGGCTCGAGGCGTGGCTGCCGGAAGACAGCATTTTCTTCACCCGACAAGGGCGCGTTGGAGCAATGGCTCGAAGCGTCGCGGTAGGTTGTTTGCTTCGTGGTTTGACACCGGGTCTAATCGGTGACATTTGCGAGCTGTGCTCTTGTAAGTTTCCCCCATCAGAGTAATATCGCAATCTTGGTTCCTGGTGATGAACACAATGAGAACGTTTATGGGCGCTTGTGTGAAGCCGGGAAGGCTGAGGGTGCATCTTCACTTGCCATCTGGAAGTATCTGATCAACGAGGCTGTGTCGACTCCGAGGCCTTGATTCTCAGTTAATAAGGAATCTATGTCACTATGCCTGCCCTAATTCGTGTCTATCCTCTCTTTATTGGTGGTAATATTTCCTCTTCGAGGACTTTTCCGACGGCAGCAGCTCGGCGTGCCCCGACCACGGAGGATTTTGTGGCTGTGAGACAGTGATCGTGCCGTTTACCCTTGTCGCTCACCTGCTAGGCTACGACTGCGCTCGAAAACCGTCCCTGCTCCACGGTCATTGTCCGATCTGACCTCACTGATGCTGATATGAGTTGAAACTTTGTTGGCATTGGCCTCTGGTTAATTATGGAAAATCAATACCGCCGTAACCCGTGATAAGTCGCTTCTCAGCAGGATCTGGTGGCTCATTTTCTTTATTGAACATTGCAAAGTCTCTTAGCCGTTTCTCCGTCCAATTGCCTCTACGTTTGCTTGCACTCTTAGTTGCTGGGCAGGCAGCATTTTGCTGAGACAGTGGACGACGGTCACTTCACTTCCTCCAGCGAGGCATGAAATAGACTGAACCTTTCCCAGATACCCGGTCTATTCGTATGCACGACTTTCACAGGTGCAACAGTAGGGACACATGTCCCAGTATGTTTCCTTGCCCATCAATTGGCCGTCCCAAAAACGTGTATTTTGGTGATCCACATCCGGAAGGAGCCATCGACGCAAAGCTTGTTCAAGTGAGCGCTTTGCCGAATTTGTGTACTCGCAATGGCGGTAGGATAAAATGAACCGAGGAAGAAGATTGTTGTTCGCGCCATACAGATTTTCTTTCAGCCGAGAGAATGCGTGGTGCAATTGGAACTGCCTTCTAGCGTTTGAAGCCGCTAATTCGAGAATGCGTGATGCAATAAGCCGCTAATTCTACGTTTAGCACTCACGAGACCTCGACTGGACTCGTCATTGTTACTGCGACGTTGTCTATACTACGTTCCTGTTCTTCTGCTTCGAGATGGTTTTCTGTACGGTTTTGTAGTAGTCAATCATTACAACGAAAGATCAACTCGTTAGAAACCTTTTAAAGCAGTCTGCGAAACCTGAGCTGGATCTCAGTAGACTTCACAAAGTACGGCGATGACGGCGATGACGGCGATGAAGGGGTAAAAAGTAGCAGGTGCTGGCGGAAACCTGGAAGGCTCGAGCTGATTGAGCAGAGTGCCCGACCCGTCAAAATGGACGGGTCCCGATTCGAAAGACGCGATCTGAGTAGTAGAAATTCACACGACATAGCCTGATCCTGATTCTGGCTTTACCATGTGTTCCGGGGGTAAATGGACATTTCTACTGAAATAGTAACGGTTGTTGAGCGATGATGGGTGATCTAGCGCCGGCAGACCTACACCTTCTGGTAACCGAGAGCTAGGGCCCGGCAGGCCAGCGCTCTTTCAAATTAGATAGTGACATACGGTAATGCAAATTTTACACAATAGCTGCAGGTAATTCCGAGCGCTTATGTATGGCGGCTTAGTGGCACTTGGCTCGGAATTACCCTCAACTCACTGTGACAACGGGTACACCGCAGAGCCCTCCACAAAGCCAACAAGTGCGACGGGCATCGAAAGGCGCAGAACTAGATCAGTCCAGATAACGAATCAACTAAGGGGGCGACATGAGTTAAGGCATGCTGATCGTTAAAAAGTACAGGTAGCTATGCTTACCCGTCGACTTCGAAGCATGCATGATGCAGCTCATCTTATATGGCCGAAATACCCTAGTCGAGCAACTGATGGATTGATCGTGAGCAACTCTTATCAGAACTGCAACAATGCAGCTCTATTCTGTTCAGATTCATTCAAAAGCGCAATATCTCACCATTGAGGCTGAGGCTGCTGCTTGAGTTTGCGCAACCATCGCGAGCCATAACTTTAGGTTTACGCTAAGCATTCAATTTCTCGGCCGTTGTAATGATCTCTAAGTTGATCACTCATCGATTTCTGGGCGAAGCCCCACTCATAGCACAACAGTTCCGAGATGAACGGTGCATGTATTTACCTATTTCTTTGTATAGTACTATACTGTACAATACGCCCCTTGTGTTATTGGCGTGTGACTTGGAGTCGCCGGAGGCCTCTATTCCTTACCGCCTTAGAAGCGGACAAATTTTCCTTCGCAAAGAGCATCCTCTGATTGGTACGAAAAGGATCCCTCGAGGACCACCACGTTTTCCTGATTTGGCCAAAAATCAGAAATCAGGGGTCAACTCATCGATCAAATTGGTCAACCACGGTTACTAGATACATGTAGTCGGCGCATTAATGCAAGGTAGCAATGCTCACAAAGGCTGACACCCAAGCATGAAAATTCAGGAGAGTGGCGTCATGCTTTTGCCTTCTGGGAAGCCCTTTCTGTTTGGTTCACTTTCGCTCTTAGGGTGGAAGAGGATTTTGCTATGTGAAATGGACCTGGACAGCGATCGATGTGAGCGCCGGCCTTATCTACTGGGAACGCACGTGGCTGAGCTATTTGGGATGAGAAGGATGACGAGTGAAAACAAGTCTTGTTGAAGCCTGATGTTTGAGGGCTTTCGTCTGATGACAAAATATCAGATGCTATGGCGAATATTACCCTTGGAGAACCAGGGGAGAGTGATTTTTGAGCTGGTTTGGCCTGTAATTTCTCTTTATGGAGAGTCGAGTACCTAGGATGGATGCGGTCTCGTGGCGGCAATGCACGTTCATCCTGCTGACAAGCAGGCCATGCAAAGGTGTTGAGTCAGGAGCATGCTACACCATTCATGACTAGCTACATGGCTATTGGTGAAAGCCAGGCCTTGGACTGTCAAATTCAGGCACATAATCTAATGCTTCATGTGAGTTGAAAGGAAAATCTACCGTAGTTGCTAGTGGTTCACATCGTTACACTACGGATGAGAGACAGCCGTATGACTCGAAGTTTTGTTCTGCCAAGCCACTGAAATGGAGAGATTTGAATGGATGCATCTCTACAAGGGATGCAATGGGTTGCATACTGGAAGAAATGTGTCTATTATTGCAGGAATTCTACATGTATAAGTATGGGAGAATATCTCAAAGACTTCACAAACACTGCATTCTTTTTGCAAGACAATTCCTTCCCATACAATACAATTTCGGTCAAGCACACTCAACTCTGGATTCACTCCTTGGACGTCTTATAACCTAATATCGACGTTTGCAATACAATGCAGCCCCACTGGTTTTCAACTCTATGGGGTCTGCTACTCTTTCTGTTCTTGGGTCTCAGCCATGCTAATCCCAATGATGTCGATGAACATATACCTGATAACATCAAGTCCAAGATGATATCAGGAGAAGATGCCGTCCGGATCCGGGTCAAGGGTGCGTCCAAGTCACGGACACTGTTTCGGGGCGATACGCGACCGCCTGACATCATATTCAAGGAGGGCTTCCAGCCACGGGGGACGAACTTAGATCTGAGTCTATGGTTAGGAGGCAGCTCGGAAGGCGGCTATGTGTCTACTTCGCGGTCTTTTAAAGTGGCATCGAGCAAGAACTACGCACTGGGAGGCGCTCGTGAGGAGGCCCTCGCAACCTCCGAGGGCAGGGCTCCCGCCGTCGAGGGCTATGCCTACCAGATCGACCCAGAGGGCTTGAGAGGTCTCTGGATTATGAACGCCGGGCGGCCAAACGATCCGAACCTCGAGTTTGCCGTGATAGGCGAGATCCCTGCCAAGAATATACGCTTCGCATACAAGGTCACCAGGAATCCCGATGGCACAGTCAAGGTATCCGAGAAGCCGTTCATGGAAAACAATGACTCGAAAAGAGCTGCACTCGGCTGGTTTTCATGTCTGCGTGATCAAAGCCGTGTGCGTCGTCAGGAAAGACAATGCACCAACTGGGAGGAGGAGGGTATCAGTGACGCCTCAACTTCGGAGGATGTGGGCGGCCAGGAAGGGCGACCATCTGAGAGGCAGAAGCCAAGTAGCAAGACTCCTAGTGGGCCTGCAGACGGCGATATCGATGCGGTAGAAAAGCCGGAGGTCTGCAAGCGGGACATTGACTGCACCGCGTCTGAAAAGACCCAGCCCGAGAACAAAGACAGCGAGGGCAGACTCGAGAAAACGCCGCCAGCCAGCCAGGAGGATTATCCTGACCGTTTTTCGGAAGAGCAACTCCTTGAAGTATCAGAGAAGTTCCCTGAAGAAGAATTTCCGCGTATGGCAGCCAAATTTGGGCTTGGGAAGCTTTTTCGTCGCCAGCAAAACCCCTTGTCTTTCGATAAGGTCAAGGTATCGCTCAAAGGATACAAACCACTCTCCCTTGCGCCAGCAAAGATCAAATTGAAGCTGGGCAAGCTTAGGGCAGGGGGTAATGCTGCTCTTCTTGGCGCGGGCGCCGGCATTTGGGTCTCTGACATGATGAGAGTGTTCTTGACTAATTCGAGTGCTTCCGAGAGGGCCGTGGTGGCGACGTCCATGGTGCCCCTCCTTGGCTGTGCAGTGGAAGCTGCAGTGAACGAGGAGAAGGGAAGGTTGGATAAAGTTGATTCTGCCTTGTGCTTCATCGGCGACGCGTTTACGCTCACACCGGCCGGCCATTAGGATTAGCAATTCACGGGGTCCGCTTGCTCATCCAGGTGGTAGCGCCAAGTCTTGCAAAGGAAAAACAGTATAACGAAACGCGAGATTTGAAGCTGCTTACTCAGCGCCGTTTCGAAGGATGGGAGCAACATCAATCTGAGCTTCTAGGGCGTTTAAAATCGAACAACTTCACGACAAATGCTCGAAGTCAATATGAGGCCGAGCAGTTGGCCATTCTCTACAGCGCATCGCAAGCGGCAGGTGGTTTGCGTGCAGGTAGCCTCAAGACCGCCACGTCCAAAGAGCGACCGCGGTTTGAAAACACCACCAAATATGCCGGTCAAAAGGAACTCGAACAGCGAATTTGCGATGAGTTTCATCAAAGGAAATTCCTGATCATAAATGACATGGAGAATGGGACGTTGGCCATGATGCAGGAACAACAAAGACAGTACGACAACCAGTTCTTCAAGCAGGTTAAGAAGATTCTAGACGACTATCCAAAAAAACCCTCGTGGTCGTTGACGTTTTCCCTGACCCGAGATACTTTGCTAAAGTACATTCCGAGTATATCAGCAAGGTACGGTCGATACCGTATGATGAAAATTCGTTGTTGCCCGACCAAGCGCGCATGGAGCTTCGAAGGTTCCTTGAGGAGAAGCTGGAGTTCCCACCGCCATGCGAAAATCGCAAATCGAAATTCAGCGAGTTTCTGGTTAATGGACTTGATGAAGAGGAAGCCAACGCCTGCCTTCAAGCGGGTACTGATAGTGGGCAATGTTTTGAGCAACAATTCTTCGCATGGCGGGCTCGACAATCGGAAGGGACTACTTCAACCTCTGTGGCAAAGACGGAAAAGGTCAAACCGCTGGACCAAGAAATTGATATGATAAATCAGTTCAGCCAAGACAAGGTCAACGGGTACAGTAACGACCGCATTACGAAGTGTATCAACGACAATGCAAAACCCGGACCACCTGACTTTCCAAAGTCGGCGCGGCAATGCTTTTGAGCAACAATTTCGAGAGTGGCGCGTCAAGCACGCGCAGGAATCTGAATGGTCTGCTCGGCATTGATCTCGGTCGTTTCCAGACCGCTAAAGCTTGTTCTGGTCTGGGTACGTGCCAGAGTCATATTGGGTAGGCAATCTCTTCATGGGCCGGCCATCGGCGACCGATAACTCGAAGGGGCGGTGGGCGGGTTACAGTATGGCAGGTACTCAAGCAATTAGTGTTGGGATTTGGATCGAATGGTTCATGCTGCTTTCATTGCCGTTTTGGGCGGCCGGGCTAGACTCGGCAAGTAGTTTCGAAAGGTGACTGACACGTATTTCACATGGGGATGCCTTAGCACCAATTCAGACGTAGTCTACATAGCTATACGAAGTCGAGAAGCGTTATCTACCAGATTTCGAGTAGCGCAATCACCGTGATGGCTATCACTGAGCAGGAGCCTTGCGCTACCAATGCCGTGCAGTCGTCCTTGGCCTTCTCCGTCGGACGCTATCAGGGACCTGTCATTGTTGTTGTAGCGGTATCGGCTAATTTCTTGTCATCATATACCCGGACTACCCACAGCCGTAAAAAGAGGTGTTCTGGAGCTAAAGAATACGAAATGCAACAATATCATACAGAACAATGGCTCAAAGCTGTCGTTTCCAGGTCGACACAGCTTGTTGCCTTTTGTGCCGGAGCTTGGGCTGCATCAGGTTTCTGTAGATCTGTCGGTGTTGACTTGATGAATTTGTATAATTCTGGCAGGCGAGTCTCTCATTGCCCGATGGTTCTCGGTAGCCCTGTTAACTGCAAGCCGGGTTCTAATTTTGCTATCTGAACTAGCGATCTCTGGCCTGCCTATGCTTAACCACATATTGCTATCTTCACATAGAAATTACTTATTCTGATGTTCTGCCGAGACTTGATCCTTTGCTCTAGGCTCTACTTAGTGGAGTTGAGCGAAGATGCGCACCTACGGCTAATATCGAGGCTAGAAATGAAATGCATATTTACCCCTGCCGCTATCTTTCTCGCGGCGTTCGGTTGCACATCTCAGTCAATTGCGTGCACCGGGTGCATCAGCTGCAAGTGCGGAGAAATCGCTCCTCAAGGTTTGAGTTGCATGTCGAACGAATGTTGGCGGCCTCGTATTTTAGACTGGCATAAATCTGGCAGCCCTCGCCGCCCATGATCAACCCCGTATCTAAGTTTCCACCATAGCCAAGTACACGCTTCGCCATACCTTCAGCAACAGCCTCGTTCCGGGTAGGATCGTTAAGGTCAGCGCCAGAGCGGTGTTTAGAGTGTCCTGCGACTGCTGCATATCCAAGCCGGCGAGCGTAGAGATATGCTAGCTGCTCATCAATTGCATTGATGTACTTGCGAGCGCAGACTAGCTCGTCGGTGCTGTTGCCGGAGTTGCAGATTGTCGCAACAGGAACTTCTGATAGCCGATTGAGGTCGTATGGAGACTGGTCGTTGAGACCGCATTTGGCGCCGGGGTAGTTCTGGATAGTGGCGTTCAATGAGGGCTTGAAATGGCATTCTGCCAGGAAGCCTTCTGCGGCGGCCACGAGCGCCACGCTGAGAAAGACTGCAGTACGCATGACGGATATTCTCCGGCGCCGTGGGTGACTTGGTTTGGAAGCCAGGCTGAGCTGATCCGTACGCAGGCGGAGCGAGACTTTGCTTAACAGGTAAACGCCTCTGCAAGAGCTAACTGAGAAGAAGAAGAAGAAGAAAGGCGAGAAAAGTGAAGATACGGGTAGACTGGAATGGAAGAGAAAGAAACTAAAACGCCGGGGAACAAGATTGAAGTTTTACTACAGTCCACCTACCTGACTACTGCACGGCTCTGTCCAACAGTTGACCCTCGGACGGAGCAGGTCGGGAGCATTCATCTCCCGTGTTTCACCTTTGCTTTGATGGTCTGAGCTCGGTAAAGCGAGTCATTTGACATTGGGCTACTTATCGCGTCAAAGTGCAGTAGATTAGGAGATGGAATGAAATTAGGAGATGGAGTGAACGAGTCACCGTTCCAACCCAAAAGATTACAACGACGGAGAAGTACGGCTGCTTTGCGCTCGCTGCAGCCTGGCTGCTGTAGATTCAGTTCATTATTACCTTGGGTTGGCATAAATGACTCATAATGGTTGAATGTCGGCATTGCTCTTGGAACAAAACAGCCGACAAACCCACACGTGATATCGAAGATGTTATTGGCCTCCTCTAGTGGTACCGAATCAACATCTAGGGCAGTCTTGCATTGGAGTATCTCAACTGCTGCTTGTTTTCCTTTTTCCAAAGAGGTCTCTTCTCCTCAAAACGAGCCGTCGCCGCAACAGAGTTTCCATCGGTGGCGCATGTGCAGTCTTGGAGCGCGAAACTTAAGGAGACTCCCGAAACTACGGATTTGGATTTTCCTCTGGCTTAGAAACACGGGTCACAGCAAGAGTGACCTCTACCATAGTCAAAGCCTCATTGTGTTGCGTATATATTTGTCGTTGAGAAAAGGGCGCCGTCAATCAGGGGACAAGCCCCACGTCACGGGCAATAGTTGGCGTCTTTTGCATGGCGGTGATTGCCGGCGGCGGAGGCCGAAGCAACATGTAGTTGGTTGCAAAGCGACTCTCTCAAGCTATAGCGACACTCTGGGTCAAAGCTCGTACATTACTGGAAAAACTGTTTCCAGAGTTGCTCGTTTGCTTGATAATTTTCCAGCTGAGCTGCAGGCGTAGAGGATAGCGATGACGCCCACAAGATGAAGCTTGGCCGGCGCGTCACTGTGGTACCGTCGGTGTACATGTATTGATACTGTACAATCGCTATGACAGTGACACCGAGCTTTCTATCGCCCAAGTGATGCTATTTTGACTTCGCCTTTCCTCGTGCTCTGGCCATGGCACGTTATTCAACGGGAGCCAGCAGCACGCAGTTTCATCAAACATCCGTGCGCACGCCATTTCAATACGGGAATGCAGTCAGTCATGTACGATCAAGAGTGGGGCAAAGCGGGACCTTGATCACTCATCTGAAGCGTGCAGCATACGAAAGAAGCCGAAGGGTCGACTGAATACAGGGCAGAGGTAGCGCATAAAAGGCGGCTGCGCTGGCAGTACCAACCTGTGCCGGAACAAGGACACACAGAGCAGCATTTTCCCGCGCACGGCGCGATCATTGTTTTCTGATCAACCACACGCCACATGCTGGTAGACACCGACCGTCACGATCACTATTCACAACCATGTCGCTCGCATGCACTAATGTTAGCTCGCCCATCGTGGCGTATCTCGGCCCAATTGCATCCTTTTCACAGCAGGTATTCTCCCCTCAAGAAACGACCACCACGTTCAAATGGTCTGAATGAAATGGCTAACTTCCCTTGTTGGTAACAGGCTGCGCTTCAAGCATTTAGCGAAGATGTTTGGCAACTGAAACCTGTCAATACTATCGAGGGTATGAAAAGCAAGCCCAGAAAGCAAAGGCTGAGTTCTCAGGTGCTCGGTGAGCATGGCTAATCATGCCTGCGTGTAGATGTCTTTATCAACGTCCAGAGCCAATGTGCAACTCTAGGAGTTGTTCCGTTCGAAAATTCTGCCAATGGAGCCGTCGACTTGACCTTGGATGGGCTTGCAGACTATAACCGAAGCTTCATCAACATACAAGTCAATGACGACATTTACGTACCTGTACACCAGAATCTCCTCGGTCACCACAACCCAGCTGTTTTTTCTGGTACAAATCAGTCGTCAAACGCTCAAGAGCTACCGCTTGATAGCTTTCAACACATACAAAAGGTTTATTCGCACCCACAAGCGCTGGGCCAATGCCGCAACTTTCTCGACAAGTATCTGAAAAACGCTCAGCGGCTGGAAGTTAGCTCCACGAGTAAGGCTGCCGAGATTGCTAGTAATGATACCACCGGCAAGGTGGCCGCTATTTCTAGCGAACTAGCAAGCAAAACCTTCAAGCTCGACGTGCTGGCCAAGTCGATTCAGGACCGGGACGATAACACAACCCGCTTCCTAATCATCAGTCGCAACGACACCTCCCCAACACAATACCCGACAAGGACCAAACCCAACTGTCAATGCTCTGGCGGTCTGAACCTGTATAAGGCAGTTGTCTCTTTTACTATTTCTGATAAATCTCCACGTGCGCTGACGCGAGGGCTGTCTGCTTTTGCAGAGTCCGATGTTGACATCATCGGAATCTACAGTCGACCAGGCAGGCTGCTACCTTTCCAGTACATTTACCTTGTCGAGTTCGAGTTCAAAAACTCAGAAGACGGCGATCAAAGTCTTGGCGCGTTGATGGAGCGCATTGGCGCAGCTACCCGAGATCACAAATGGCTCGGAAGCTGGCAAGTTTGCCAAAGGGACAACCAGTAGAGAACACCAATAGAGAAACATGTGGGAGGTTTGTCTCCTTGATCTACTAGACTTCTCCAAGAGGGCATGCAGCGCTGGCAAGGAGCTGCCGGCCTGATTGCTCCCGGGTGTCCGTTTCAGATCGCAAGAGGGCAATGGCTAAATGTTTGGTACTCGCATGGCTGTCATATGCAGCCAAATCCATACTTGATCATTATCGTCATTCGTGAATGGACATTGAATATAATTGCTACAGTACTACAGATGAGGCATTCACTTCAATGGATTGATAACGGGCTCTGATATTGTTGGCATTTTGAGAACACGTCAGAACTAGTGGCTCATGTATTCAAAGCACAATACAACTACGGCCCTGTCACCGGCCAGAGTGATATTGCGCCCATAACTCTCAAACAGACTGATTCGGGACGCCGTCATCTCGGGCGGCTGCCTTTTTCTGGTGGTTATTGACAGTGCCTGTAGGCTCCGTCTCCTCGGCACTGACCTCGTCTTCCGGTTCCTCGGGCAAGGTCAGGTTGAGAATACAGCACACCGCCGCCGTGATGGCAAAGCCAGTCTGCATCACGAGAACGATGGCATCATAGAAGCTCTGGAGAGATTTGTTGCCGCCCTTATAGGTGAAAATATGAGAGAAGTAGGTGGGCACAAGCGTAGCCCCGTAGCCGAGTGCTAGGCCGGCAGTGAGGATGAAGCGATTGCGACTGGTAAAGATGACGCCGCGCGCGACGATAGCGACACCGGAAACAGCCACAGCAGCGAAGAGAAATGTCGTCATGCCTCCAATGACAGAACTTGGAATGGAAACTATGGCAGCAGCAAATTTGGCAAATATGCCCAGTACGATGAGGAAGAAGCAACAGGCCCAGCCAACTCTGCGATTGGCGCAGCGCGTCAAGGCAATCACACTGTTGTTTTGCGCAAAGGTGCTCATGGGTGTCATGGTCATGAGACTTGAGAGAAGACCGTTGAAGCCATCAGCCAGGACACCACCCTGGATGCGGGACTCGAAGATGGGGCCGTCGATCTCAAGCTTCGACACATCGCAGGTGGCAGTGATGTCACCGATGGCCTCGCACGCAGAGACGATGTACACGGCGAGAATCGGCAGCACCAAGGGCCCATAAAGCGATAGCGGGAACGTATACACCCAGATAAATGATACCGCCGGGGCCACATAGATGCCCGATCGATCGAAGTAACCGCAAGCCGCGGCAATGATGCAGCCGACCAGTAGCCCGAAGACAACAGATGCTGACTTGATAATTGGTGGCGCGAAACGCTCGCAGAGCATAACAGTAATGAAAACAGAGAAGCCGAGCCCGAAAAACTCGGCCGAGCCCCAAGGCAGCGGGTGCGCCGCGCTAGCACTTGGACAGGCGGCAAAGGGGCCTGTGGCGGTCGCCGGATTGGAGCAGGGCCCGGAGCCGCCCATCCAGTCCTTGAAGCCGCTCTCGATGAGGTGCACGCCGATAAGCATGACGGTGGGGCCCGTGACGATGGGCGGGCATATACGCAGCAGGGTGCGCGCGGGAATGAAGGAGATGAGCATCTCAATGAGCGCGCACAGGGCCGAAGTGCCGATGAGCGCGCCGTAGCCCTGCGGGCAGGGGAGACGCTCACCATCGGGCGTGGACGGACAGTAGCCATTGTCGTACATTTGCTGGAAGCCGCCGAGGGCGACAGGGATGAGATTGAAAGAGATACCAACGACAGAGATGACGCCTGTGCCAATGTAGTAGCTGATTTACACGCCAGTTTTAGCCGGTGACTTGTGTAGTGTGAGAAAAGTATAACTCACGAAGACTTGAAGAGACGGAAGCGGGTGATCTGGATTACAGAAAGAATTCCCGAAGTTATGAGCGCGGTAGAGACGAGATACTGTTGCTGATGAATGCCTAGGTTCGCGCCTGAAGCGCCACTGAGCAGAAGTGGCGGCGTGATGATCCCGGCGAGCATGGCCAGCGAGTGCTGGAGTCCCAGGAGTAGACTCAGCAACACGGGCATACGGTCATTGAGGCCAAAGAAAGGGCGTCGCGAGGTTGAACAGCTCATGAATGGTAAGTTGGGACGGAAGAGGAAACTATAGTCGTAGTCTCCAATGAGGCCTTTTTTGGTGGTAAAAGCTTGCTTCACTACGCAAAGCCTGGAGCACATGGTGCTGCGTTGTGAAGGCGTCGAGGCAATGGACTGTGGTCCGTGATCCTCATCCATATTGAATGAGTTGATAGAAAGAAAGAGTCAGCTACAGGGCAAGTGATGTAAAACAAATGTTTCTCTGGTGCAATTTTGAATACCACGGTGCTCGGACGCGTGCAAGCCAGCCTAGGCGCTCTCTAGGCCTGCCACTGTGGTGTATTGTGATTGGCTCGCCGGGGTAGATTCGGGCCCCTTTTCGGAAGATCTAATCGCCTTTCGTGCAATAGAGAAGAATTTTTGTGGAAACGAAACGGCCCAGTTGTGAGAGGACCTCAATAGCGGATGGCCGAGGGTGATTGGGGGAGGCCGGGGCCGGTCCCATGTCCAGAAGCTACTGAGTCAAAGCACCGGTGGGCCAAAACGAGCGGGTGACTAGTTGATTTGAGTTGTGCATACATGTCGTAATCAGTCTCGCATAAAATGACCACAGCCGAGTCCACGTCTCATGGTTAGTCAGTCATGGAAAGGGAGGCTGATGACTTGACCGGCAATCTACATTTATTAACTTGCTGTGTATACCTGGCTCAAAAACTTAGCTGGCTTGGCTGAGGTGGTTGACTGATTTGATAATCCAATCTTAGTCCAGCTGTGTCAGGGTGAACGAGAACCGTGCTATGCAAATCCGCCCCATCAGCATAGCAAACCATTTGTCTTCCATGGCATCGAGCCGGAAAGGGGACCTCGGCCAATTACCCTGCTACATGTTTGATATCATATTCTATCTGCAAAATCCACGTATCCGCAAACTTCATATAATCACAATTCGTTGCACGCCCTGTCAAATACGCCCCCACGTATCCATCCAATGGTGGACGCATTCATTCCATGGAGGCCCCGCTCGATCAAGGACATACAGAGACCCACTTGGATCACTCATCCGAGCAAACAGACCGGGCGATCACACCAAGCCCCACTAACCCCTCTGGTGGGATGCGCCGTGATTCGCTAGAGGCGGCGACATAATTGTGGCAGGCCGCTAGTCTGCTTTTCAAATAGACTGGCACGTATGCAATTTGGCCGAAGCCTGACCTCACAAGGACTGGCCGCATAAGAATGTGCCGATTGATACTGCTATCCTCAGAGATGCTACTCTGAATTGGAGCGACGGACAAAAAATTGTCACGATCAGCACCCTGCGTTCGAGTTATGGGCAAGTCTCAACGAGTCAGTTTTCTGATCCGTGTTTGGCTATAAGAGCGTTCTGGCTTGACGTATAATACAAGCTGGACCTTTCTTTTGTGAGCTTTTCCACAAAATTAACTCAAATAAATAGTTTAGTAAGCTAAAGGTGTGCATCAGATCATGTCGGAGCACAATACCGCGTTGTCGTCCCCGCTTTTCAAGATACCGCGGCAAACGCCGGACGCAAACTGCCGCAGATGTCACAAGATCGGCCACGCGTCTCATATTAACAAGTAATACCACGCCTGGAACATGCGCTACAGAAGTGTCATCATGTTGAAGCGGATGTATTGCGTTAAAGTGGGCAATAGGGGTTGGGGGTCATCAACTCTGCAACGTGGCGGCGGACGATTCAGCATCCATACTCCGATGCACAAGAACTGTTCTTGACTTATGCGGCGCAATATGCGGACCGATTTACGCATCTCCAATGGCGTGACCGGACTTGCCGATGCCGGGCCACTCCATTTCGCGCTACATAGATCTATGTATCTGCAGCATCAGTCGGGATTGCCGATATGGCGCGGCTCGTCATGTACATGTACTTGACCGTGCTAGACAGGGGACTGTTCAATTCTCAAAGAATAAGTCTTCGTGGCGTCGCCCTGCTTGGCACAAGAGTCATTCGCGAAAAGCGTAAGTTAGCTTGACTTAGAGGCTGTCTCAAGGGGTCAGCAGTATTTTCCGTGTTCCTCATGCCACCAAGGCAGACTTGGGGCCCTTGAATCCTCAGTATTGGCCATGAGACTAGCTGGCAAGCGTGTTTACTGCTGTTCGTGTATAAGATCAAAGTTGTTCCTCCGCTCGCGCTCTGCCCCCATCGGTCCCTTGAATATGACCAGAGCAAATATGGAGCTTCAGCTATCTCAGATCCGTTTCATCACTGGCCTTCATCGAAGCCATATCGAAGCTGAAGACATTTTCACGATATGGCAGACGTTGTCCAGCGTCTGTCCCACCAGTCCAAGTACAAATATATCGGCCCCATCCAATGCCGCCCGCTACATCCTGGGCAAAGAAATACAATTTGTACTCTGCTTGAATGAGGCAGGGTTTCCTATCGACGACATTACTAAGATTCTAGACGTGTGGCAAGAAGCCTTCGCACCGAATACTGATTGTATCACACATGAAGATGTCATTTTCGCCATCAAGCTGCACTCCGTCGGACTTACATCTCGCGAAATTGCCAGTATACTTTGGACCCGAGCATTGCCAAGGACCCTTATAATTAGAGTCTTGAGTCGCACACTATGCGTCTCTATTTCTCAGTACGTCTCTTTATTCTATCGCGCCACTCGAGTCTCATAAGTCTTGCAGAATGTCCGAAGATAAAGTTTCCAAGCTGGGCCAAATTGGGGACATTACGCATATTCGATTGGAGCAAGATGTCCTTTACATTCAAATGAAGACTCATAGTCAAGCCGCGGAGGTAGTTCGTTTGTACCACCATTGGGTAAGGGTTATTCCTTTCCGCGGGGACTCATTTACTGAACAATATTCTAGGTGAAATGGGGATGCCTGTTTGCGCAAGGCAGATTCAGTTTCGATGAAGACAACGGGGTTTGTCTTTTTTCTACTCAAAAGCTGAATGGCAGAGATGTTCAGAAACTGTTAGAGTCTGCTAGAGCATCTTGTGCTGGCTCACTGCAGCTGTACCCATGCGTTGAGGAGCCCGACGCACAAGAAGCGATAGAATGTACGAACGAACAGGCCTGGGCTCGTCGATAACAAAACTAGCGACTAATATGCAAAGACTAGAGCGCGAGCAGTGGCCAGTTGCCGACTCTGCTACCCTCAGAATGGCAGCTTTGGTTTAATCATGATGCAACAGCAAATACGTTGGACGCTTGTCATACCATGCCCCATAGATCAATTCGATTTGATTTGACTGAGTTTCAGCCTTGAATCATACTTCGAACTTACGGTACAGTAGAAACACTGGAAATATTACAAAGTGTCTGTTTGACATTCGGCTATGCACGGCCATATTACGGCTCGCGATATGTAACGGCGACCGTATGAGGTGGTGTAGCATGACACGGCCACAATATCACATGATATGGGTCGTATCGATGTATGGTAATACATATTGCCATATTGTAAGAACGATTGGACAGACTGGCCAGCAGCAAGCAGCCAGCAGCCGGATGGAGGACTGATCGGCTATAAAATCGGGCGCACATCGATGCTAATGTGGCGCCGTAAGCCTTTTGCAAGCAGATGCTGTCATTATACACGTCTTTTGGTCGGGGCTTGTGTTCAGCAAGCCTGTCGTTATTGGATACTAAGGACGAGTAGCTTTGCGTGCTGTCGGAGTTGCATTAGCTTAATTCACCAACTCAGTAAGTTGGTAAATGACAAATATTTACTCTGAATGATTGCATTTTCTAATTGAATTGTACAGTGGTATATGCAAGCGACAGGTAGGTAAACAAACATATCGCGCCTATTACATCGTTATTCGTGGAACATTGCTCTGTCTATTGCGATATCCACATCACAAACTTTGAATCCCGGCGTGCGTCCTAAGCATACACTGACCTCTAGTAGTTCTGCATTTACAGTTAGTCACGAGAATACAACTCAAAAGAAAGTTCCGGAATTGCGAGGGTAAAATATGCAAGTAGACCTTACCTGCTATGAGGCGCGCTGTATGTACGGCGGAGCTATCAGAGACAGTCACCTTTCGAGCATCGGTAGTAGATGACGGTGAGTAGAGCCGGACGCCTCTGCTCTTCAAATGTTCTTCCAATTGCTCGGCATCGAGCCAGTCGCCTTCATATTGGCTCCTCATGTCGGCTGGCAGCGCTTCGAGAGGGACCCGGACTTGTCGCCACCGCGAGGACTGTCTGTGAAGTGAGGAGGATTGTGCAGAGACCTGACTACCTGCCCTACCGCCAAGACGAAATATCGGAACATCATCCCATTCTCTCCCAATGTCCACCCGCATTATTCTAGCGTGTATGGAGGCGGCAAAAAACGCGGCCATACGATCCCGGTTCATGACAGTGCTGAGCAGCCACAGTGGACGGCTGATGCAGCCAGGCGTGTGTACGTTGCCGATCACCGCCCTGTAAGCAAAATAGACCACAGATATTCGTAAGCGTTCAATGAAAGCTGAATACCCAATAAAACTGCCACTTTCTTGGGTTTCTTTGAGGCCTGGCTCCGGGAGAGGATCACTCCAAGCCGAGGATGTGGCGACCGGCGAAGCATACTGCGCCCGTGCTTGTGTTTGATCGAATAAACCAGTGTATGAGCTTGAGCCTATGCTCAGCTGTCCAAATTGAGATAGGCTTCTCTCACTAGCGAAAGCCAATGAGGCCAACTCGGGGTGCTGCAGGGATGCGTTCGAATCGCGCAGCACATCGCGGAGCTTCACCACGGTTGAAGCCATGTCGCTCAGTGCAGACTCTAGTTGAAAAGTACGCTTGGCAAGCGACGTGACGACAGACGCCTTCCTGGCTCGATATGTGCGTTGTGCTAATCGAACTTGTCTTCGGCGTTTCTATTCAAGGTTCCGTCATCTTAGTCAACAGAATTGCACGTGGCGGGTCGACATCGAGTAGCAGAGTACTGACTTCCCTTTTCCCCTCTTGAGTCGGGGAAGCAGCGGTCTCGTCGTCGTTGACCTGGCTAGATGATAAGGACGATAACGGTGCTTGGGTTTGCTTGCGGGCATTGCGTCGTGCTACTCCACTTGGATCCAAGTGCGGTTCCGTTGGAATAGCCGCGTGCCATTCTGTCGATAGTGGCGCGTTTTCTGTTTGAAAGCCAAATGCGAATGCTTGGTCAAATTTTTGTGGATCCAGGCCTGTTGGGAGGCAGTCGGGATAGGACTCCACAGATAACAGCGATTCAAGGTCAAGGTCATTAAAATCTGCCGTCGCTATATCGTGATTTATCTGGATGGAGAAGCCCTGCTGCGCGCCAGCAGGATTACCGAAGAACTGTAGGCTTCCCTGAGGTGGATTATGAGTATCCATGGTGGCATGGGAAGCAGACATTGACAAAACACGGCAGCGTGATGACAACCGAGGTCACAACACTGGGCGATGGAACGGCTAGCAGCTGGCCGCCGACCGGCGGATTACCTCAGTTTTCTCGCTGTGGAGTGCCGATCCCGCTCTACCATACAAGTGCCAACGGTTGCGTTCGGCGGCTTGCACCTAATTATTGATCAGTGTAGGCTCTGGCTTTGTCCAAGTCGGGGAGGGGGTTGTGATGGAACGGCTCTCGGACTGGACTTCTAATATGAAAAAGTTTGACTCGTGTGGTCGTAAGAACTCACTGTCTTTGAGAAATACAATAGTCTAAGATCTTGAAGATGCTACCGTGTCAACGAAATAATGAAATCAAGACAGTACTGCACCACACTCTCTTGCCCTAAACAACACTAATTGCGTAGAGGCAGAGCTCAAGTGAGTGGGCCTCGGTAGCTTTCAGCTGTCTCCACCGTTGTACCCGCCAAGCGTCATGCTGTCGTACATTTGCGTAGTTAGTTACTCTTCGCACGTGCTGTAGTGTTTCGTGATATGATTGGAAGCCATGCGTCGGTCCGACACCTTAGTAGCCTGTCCAAAATTCCGAATCCGCTCAAACGCGTGGAGAGATAAGCTCCATAGCCCTGAACTAGTGGGTCCAGCTTCGATGTTGAAAGGGTGGAGACTCCAGTCGACGCTTTAATGGCAATTTCCGGGCAAATGCCGGACACATCTACGTAGGGCGCTTGCCTTCCATGTTTCCGTACACGAGTCGCCGTTTAAATGATTGCTCCACTGCTTGGTTCCCAAGATGTAAGCAAAAATCACCAATACCATCACCCTTGTGCATGCAGCGCCAGTTCTGTGATCCAAGACACGGGAACTGTGGCAAGAGATACCCTAATGCTGGATTTGTAAGCAGATATTTAGAGAGCTGTATATTGGTAGGTATTGTGCTCCTGCGACGATCAGGGATTATTAGAACCCACGGTCGTTTGAAGGGCGCATACCTGGGTATTTGAGTAAACTCGCGAGTTTGGGCCTTTTTGACTCACCCGCGCGAGTCGGGGTCAAGTCGAGACTCACTCGCGAGTTTACTCAAACCCAAAGTTAACTGTTAACTCGCGATGTTCTGTTCACATGTCATGGCTTCTGTTACGCCCTACCCACCGATCCCAATAAAATAATCTCTGAGGCGGGCAGGTTCCTTTTGATCTACGTAGTCGCTAGCCGCTTTGTCGACATCATCACTACCTTTATCTGGTTAACATACTAAGCCAGGCCCGCCATGTCGGCTTCCCACCATATGTCCATTCCGCAGCCAGTTACCAACACGCTCGACCACTTCTATCCTTTCGCACGTCATAGAGAGCCAGTCTTACGAGGTCGTTCTTACGTGCCCCGGAGAAAGTACGCTCAGGCTCCGCCGACTGGGGGCTGATCGAGAGTATGTCAATCGCGATGCGGCCAAGGCTCGGCAATTGTCTTCGTTGTTCCAGCCGACACCACCATTCTAAGGATCTGCAATCAACCCTAATAGCCGGCGCGTTCACAAATGAGTCCAGGTTGTCCCCGGCCGCCGCCGTTCCTGTGTCAAACTCCATCTCCTGCGGCAAGAGTTGCAGCTGCGAAGGCGGCTTCTGCTCTGTAATTGACGTGCCATCAGCCAGCTCACTATCATGGTCTTGACTGCCCCTGTATTCTTCCTCCCACTCACTGCTGCCGTACAGTCTCAATTGCAGGTTCAATCCTCTCCGCTTTCCGGTTTGGTCAGATATGCTTTCCGGTACCCAAGGCTGTAGGAGCAGCGCGGCCGCATACACTGAAGCGTCGTCGGACAGCGTGTAGTACTTGTTGAGAACAAACCATCGATTTCGATTGGGTGAAGCATTCGACCATCATAGCATTCATCGGATGAGGAGTGCGCTTTTGCTTGCTCAAAGTCAGTCAACAGCCCACCCATGAGCCGAGGTGTGCTGCATATGCTTGCCTTATCGCCTTCCATTAGAAGGACGGCTTCGGTGAAAGGCTGGAAAAGGTGTGTGTTTTTGACAGTATATCCCAATCGCCGCCGGTTAGCAACCGATCGCTGCCGATTTCTTGATCATTGTCTACCATAAACTGTACGACTTGAAACTTTTGGCTGAGAGCATTGTTAATGACTCTGTACTACGAAGACCATCGCGTGGCGTTGTCGATGCCAAGATCTTGATCCACGACTTCGCGCCAACAATCGCCATGCAATGCAATGGAGAGCTGCGAATCCAGACAGTAAGATGGTGAAGCTTCTGCAGAATACCTTCCCACCCGCTGAGCTCGGCTTGCTTGGCCGCCGGCATCGTGTTCAGTCGTCGAGGCTGGCTTTGGCACCGGCTCTGGCTTGGTGCGTAGTCCACTACACCGTGAGATGCTGGAAACTCACCTCATTCAAAGTGGCAGAGAATTCTTCCATTGATTTCGCTCCATGTCGATGCTGGCAGTCGCCAGTGCTGCGCGCAAGGCCTTTTTGGAGCACGCGAGGAGGAAGGGTTGTAGGCAAAGGTTAAGGACATGGCAAACATGTAATGAATCGCCGCGATTAATTAGTGATCAATTGAAACCCAGGATTCGTAATCTGCATCATGTCTCCCGGATTAATCAAGTACATGAGTCATGCAACACCAGTCAAATCCGGAGGGGCCTCGATTATCTTGTTGATCACTCATCACGCGAACTCAGACAGTTGAGTGGCTCCGCAGTGGTCTTGCGGATCCGAACCTAATCGAAACGAGCAGGGACGGGTATGAAGCTGCTCTCCGCACAGAGCGGTGAGGAACCTGAGTCATGGCGGCAAAGTACGGGGATTAGGGCTCCGAAAATGGAGCACAGTACTAGACATGAGTGCCTAGTTGAAAACTTTGCACTAAGTCTCAGGGTTGACGTTTGCGGTGGCCCACTTTCGATACTAATGTAGATGAAGGAGGAGCAGGGCCACACGAGGCAGGGGAAACATGCCACGGACACGAAGATATTTTATTAATTCATCTAGGCACAGGCCAACCACGTGACCGCGGCCAGTCTGACACCACCGCTCGTAGCCAGGCCCAGTGTTCTTCTTTTGCCCAGGGCGCATATGACTTGGTGAACTCCCCTTGAGCTTGATGTGGTGCCAAATGTGGCGCCAGTCATGACCTTGAATCATAATTCTCCGTCTCCTCCTATCGGCCTTGTTTCTAGTGTTTTAATACAAGGTTAGCTATGCTAGTCAACGTGTTGAGATGATCCGGCCCAAATTTTGCCTTCCTCATCTCTATCACCTGCACATTATCATTGTAACGTAGGCTAAATTTTCTACATCGTGGTTTTCATGTGCTATAACAGCCTTTCAGTGCAAGCAATCACGTTATTGACAATTCACCGAGAAAAAGTCGCACACGTTAGTTGCTGTTGCTAGAAATGCGGATGAAAGATGCGTGATGACGGGAGCTCACGTCTATGCCATCAGAGCCACGGGGGCCGTTGGATGGAGGAAAGCTATGGGCAACAAAAGTTCTCAGAATAAAAGTAATGGCGTCAAGCCATCCCAAGGACTAATGAGCACGGATGTTGGGCCTGCTGCGTTGGGGAAGTTGCGCACGGGGAGGTCATGGAAGTCCCAGTCGGTCACCCCTTCGTGACGGGTACCCCATACTTGGTCTCCAGACTTTAAAACGTTCTATGGCTAGGGAGAAGATGGCCAGAAATATGCTACTTCCAGCGGTGGGGAAACTGCAGCGAGCAGCAGTTGAGTCGCGACTTACTCGCTGCTGGGGTATCACAGGATTTGGAACGTTGGGCACGACTATGTCTTGTCTGTTTTAGTTTTAGATGATTACCTCATCATACCGTCACCATCGTCACTATAGCTACAATGGTCACTATCATCACTCCAGATTGCCTTACCAGAGCGATTCCAGCCCCAGATAGAGACGTGTCTGGCCTCTCTTGACGCCATCATGGGCCTGCCATGGTCATCATGCACAAGGGCTTTGCCAAGTGCCACCTCATGGTGGATGCAGAGACATGAGTTGCACCTTTCTTCAGTTGCAGAAGTAGATTAGAGTTCTTTTGTAATAGTCATGGTGCATAATAATAAGCCAACCCCGGAAGCTTTCTAGGGTATCTAGTACGATGTTAGTGGGGCACTTACGGAGAGATTATCCATCCTCCGTAGCATGGAATATATATTCTATACGAATGGAACCAGTCATTTGGAATATGTAATATGCCGTATGGAATCTTTGTATGGATTGATTAATCCATACGCGTATGGATAGAAAGCCTGGCTGACAGCCAGCTAGCAATAAGCTTTTCTTAAAACCGTGACCACAAGTCAGTTTATGTTACCTCAGATGCAAAAAAGACCGTGCCCTTATACGGCAACTCATATGCACGACCTGCCAAACTCACCAAATTCAGTAGCGATCGCCCGCTAAATCGAGGGGGCATGTACACAACTCCTCAAATGCGCTTCGATAGAGTACCGAAGCGGTAGGGATGGCTGAGGATGAAGGGCAAAGCACTTCTATTAACCCTCACTTCAGCCACTAGCTTACCCAAGTATCATGACTCAATTTACCTCGACGTGATGGTTTTCAGGCACCATGAGCTCATAGCCTTGTAGCATAACAATATCAAGGTATCATAGCGTCTAGGCGTAATAGCCTCCTCTCAGAATGTTGGCTGTAATACGGTGAGAATGCCTTGTAATGTGGCCCTCACGTACGACTATATATAGCGCCCCTTCCGCCGAGCTTTTACAGACACTAGACTGCGATATCGCAACTTGCACCCAACTACAGTTATCAGAATTCCCACTTCTTCGTACTCGTACCCAACATCGTTTGTGAAAATGAAGGCCTCGGGCGCTATTCTTGTTCTCTTCTCTGGGTTGGCTGTGGCCTCCCCATTGATCAACGCCCGAGAGAACATTGACGACGCAAAGGCGGCGCTCGGTGACCTACAAACCTTCGTCGAGAAGAGCAAAGCTTCGACTGAGGAGTCTCTGAAAAATCAAGCGGACCGACAGGCTGTGTGGACGGGCAGAGTCAACCAAGAGCAAGACTTGATCCAGAAATTGGTGGACCTCCATAAGGAGTCCGTCCAGGCCGCAGCTGACGCACCTGCTAGGTTGGAAGCACAGGTAAGCCACGCAGGGACCCTGGAATGATAAAGCTATATAGACTAATGTACCAAATTTAGGGAAAACGACGCCGGGAGAAGAACCAGGCGTTGGAGGATATTGCCAACCGCCTCGGCGAAGCTTTACAGTAAAGTGTAGTTGCACTAATGCAGGTGCTGCTTTATATTGTCAAGCTAGAGCATTACCAAAGGAAGCCATGGCCGTTGTAAGGAGTTCTCCTTTGGAGTTTAAGCTCGACCGGTCATGGCTGGGGAAAGAATAGTTAGAATAGACAGGGTGGTCATCCACTCAATCCCATCAATTTTGCCTCACGATTGAGTTGCGTTGAAGGATTACTCAGCATGTCGCCCGTGGGGTTGAACTACCTGAAGCCGAAATTCGATTGATGGCGCTGAGCTGAAATGATTGAATTACATCTCACGTGATAGCGACCCAGGCAGCTACCCCAGGGTCTCCTCTCCTACTATAATGCTATAGCCAACTTCTCCTGATGTATCAGCCAACGAATCTGCGCTGTTGATCAACCCACTCCGCACCCAGAATCTTACCGTTTGCGTAACCCCTATTGTACTAGCTTCCAGTCGCGTCCAAAATGTCGATACCATCTGCCCAGCAACACTATAAAGCCGTTCGCACTCTGCAGACATTGGTGGTATCGACAGCAGATTTAGAGCCATTCTTGATAGTCGAGGGTAGTCCTGTCGCCTATTCCACCAATACTGTATCGGATCGGACACCAGCGGATCATGCTTGAGGTAAGGACTCGACAGCCATTGATCGTACTCGTCAAACTCTGCATCCAGCGAGGTTTTGGCGCAGACTGTCCCGCACAGCAGCGTTGATGTCCTGAAAGCTCGATGCAATTCAGCGCACTCATGACCTTCAATCGTTTCAACGGTGGATCGTCTTCGGCCACTGGTAGTGACGGAATGGTTTGTACTCTCCTCCCACAATCCCGTACCATCTCTTTCGCTTTCCGGAGCCAAGGCCGTTGTGCTGCATCAGTCCATGTATGCTCGAAGTACCCCCAACGCGAGACGGGGTTCGGTATCGCCGAAGCATAGTATACCGGCGTCTCATCCAACTTTGCATAATATTGATTCAGCCTATCCCAGCCCAGATTGCTGTTGATCTTGAAATGCTCCGGGTCTGGGTAGAATTCTGCCGTGGATTGCCACTCCTCCAGCCTGTCCATCAAAAATTGGTGCGTTGAGGCCACGGCCCACATGCTACCGTACGCCTCAATGAGCCCCCCTTCCCGCGCCCGCTTTTGGCCGTCGCCCTCCAGTATTCGGAGGGCCTCTTCGAAGTCAACAAGAACGCTATCCATTAGTTGGATGGCTTTCCAGTCGCTCTCGCCTACAATACTCTCTTCCATAACACACAAGGACAATTCGTTCTTACCACGAACGCCGTTCCGGCGTTCCCTGCTGAATTCGATGATGGCCTTCTCACGAGGCCCTCAAGAAATGGCCGCAACTTAAGGCCGCGTCGAATCATGTACAGCGTCGACAGCCAGCGAGTGTGGTCGTCTAGCTCAACACCTCGAGGTTTCCTCGTTCGATTTTCCGGGCTATCAGGGTGTTGAAGGAATCCCGCCTGGAGAGCACGAAGACGGTACGTGAGCCTGTCAGACCTGTGAGCACAGTGCACCAGGTTGTGGAGCTTGCCGATGGGCCCTTTTTTACGCCAGACTTCGTGTTGGGCGGCGTCAAACCCTGGTTCTCCATCAACATCGGCCTCAAAAGCTTCAGCCTTATGTCCAAAACAGCAGGACTTTGAGCACCAGATTAAGCACATGGCCGAAGCATCGTGTTCTTCGTTTTGATGAATCTACACTTCGCGCTTTTGCAATATCTTCTGCTGCCGAGTCCATGTTAGCAGCGTTGACAAGCGTGTGTGATCCAACTTATCGAGAATCTCGTAGTTTTCCCACAATCTCCAGCACCTGTACCGCAATATTCTCGCCAGAGTGTGGTATCTTCAGCTTCGGTCGGCCAAGGACAAGCTTTGACGGAGCACCGTCATTATCAACGTAAAAGCAGACTATATAAAGAGCCTGTCGGTTGCTGGAGCGCCAGGCATCAAACGCAATGTGGATCTGCCCTGGGATATTCCTTAGGTGGTCAACGATTTGTGCCTCGTGTCGGCTGTGCAGGCCGACAATTGGTTTCCGCACAGCATTGTGGGAGATGTGTGCATTTGTCACAGCAACAGATGGGTTCAGATACTCAAATACGTGCCGGAGACGACTGTACTCAGGCTGAGGGAAAGAAATATTGGTATCGACCACCCACTCGAGGAGCAGTTTCTGAAAATGCTCCTTTTCAAGGCGTCTGAGAGAGCATTCGCAATGGCCTGCTCTTGAGGGTCGCAAGTGTCGAGGTTGAGCATTACGGCAATATTTCTTGAAGGAGTCTCCTCTCTCCGCCCTCGTCCCACTCGGGTGATCTCCTGCCAGACTTGTCCACTAGCCGGTGCCCTCTTAGCAGATGTCTTTCGATGTTCTGCGTGCCAACAGCGGAGAAATCTGATGTCTTCGGCTTTGTCTTCCCGAGACAAGGCTTGCAGACCCATTTCCTTGTCGGAGGAGAGTCGCGCGCTTGGATATCGAATTCATCCTGCCAAGTCCACGAGGCCTGCCTACCGGCGCGTTCGGATATTGTGAATTCGGTTGGGATGGTCTTCCAGCCATCCGGCACAGAATTCAAGCAAATTGGTGCATCGCAGTCGGAAGGGCGCCGGCGTTTGACAGGTACGTTGGCGCTCGTCTTGCTAGTACTGGAAGAAACATTGCAGAGGGAACGCGAACAAGTCGCGAAACTGGATATGGCGCGGGCGAAGTACTGTGTACTACCGGTAAGGGCAATGGATGTGGGAAATATGAAGTACCCAAAACAAGCTTCAATGCCCCACCTGTATGAACGCGGCACTACCCTACATGATCCGGCGAATTTCAACTGGTGGTTAACGTGGAAGCTACAGCAGTGGAATTGAATCCATCAACCTCAAAAGCAAATTGAATGGATTGGATTGATGCACGTGTTCAATTTCCACAAAGTTGAAGCAAAGCCTACACCACTGAAGCGATCTGTCTGGTGTGGCGAAGCTGACGTAATCTGGAGTTTAATTGTTTTGGACCGAGGTTTGTTTGCTTGGTGCCATTCCCCTGCTGGACACTGTCAACATCTTCTTTCCATGCTTGTCACTATGGCCGCTCATACACTTCCTCAGAAGACAACCGAGTCCTTAAGTAATCCGGCTTGCGCACAGCAAGGATTCCCGATCCAAGTTGTCCACAATATAGCAACGACAGATTTCCATGACCTTGAAGCATTGCTATCTGCGGCAACTTACCCAGACTGCCCTTCACCACGCCGAAATGCCAGGTCGTCGGGCCAAGCACCCATCCGGAGGTTTCAACCAAAAAGCACGTCGCTGTTGACAGAATGGCATGGCACTGTCACAACGAATTCGTACGAGGAGAGAAGCGCGGTAGCACACCGCAGAAAGCTCAAGCAGACTGAAAGATGGTCAGACACATCTAGTCAAGTCGATGAGAACGCCGCTGTCATACCGACCGACGAGAGGAAAAAGGAAGTTAGTACTATAATACTACCTCTCAACCTCTGTTGTGCACTGCCGTTGACTAACAACTGACTTCACGCAATAGAAACGGCGAAGACAGGTTCGGTTAGCGCAACGCGCATACAGGGACAGGCAGACATCGATTGTCGCATCTCTGTCCTCGCGCACTAGTCAATTAGAATCTGCACTGAGTGACATGGCTTCAACCATGGTGAAATTCCGCAACATGCTCTACGATTCCCACGCTCCGGCACTGCACCCTGAGTATGCCTCATTGTGTTTCGCTAGCGAGAGACTACTATCCCAAATCAGTGAACTGGGCGTGGGTCCAACTCCAAGCACTGATTCAACCAGCCGAACACCATTGCCACCGAAGTTCGCTTCGCCGGCCCCCGGATTCGAAGGCCAGATTAATGCGCTCCCTGAGAATGCTCTTGAAGAGAGCCCAGTCGATGACTATTTTATTGGGTATTCGGCTTTTATTGAGCGGTTGCGAATATCGATCGTCTATTTCGCCTATAAAGCTGTGATCAACAACGTTTCGACGCCAGGTCGTATCAGTCATCCGTTCTGGCTGCTCAGTACCGTTATGAACAGGGACCGTATGGCTTCATTCTTTGCTGCGGCCATCCATTCCAGGATAATGCGGGTTGAAATTGGTAGAGAGTGGGATGATGTTCCTATATTTACTCTTGGCACCAGGGTCGGCAGCCAGGTTTCGACACAGTCAACTTCACAGCCCCAGCAGCCCGCAGAACAGGAACGTGAACGGTGGCGTAGAGTCAACGTCCCTTTTGAGGCGCTTCCAACAAATATTCGGAGCCAGTATCAAGGCAGTTGGCTTGATGCCGAGCAACTAGAAGAGTACCTGAGAACCCGAAGCGTCCGAATCTACTCACCACCAACGAAAGCTGAACCTCGAATGGCTACGAACCTTGATAGTTCTGCCGTGAACATAACACGCCTAATAGCGGGTAAGGGACCCTTAGATTTTGGACCGCTGGTCATTTCTAGAACTTGTGCTCGATCTGTATATGTTGGCTAACTCGGATACAGAACTACTAGAGGTGAGTGTATGCTTCGGGCGCACGCCGGGATTTAGGGTCTGTGACGTGGAAACCGCGATTGGTAGAGCAATGTTCCGCGAGTAATAATGTACAAGGCGCGACGAAGTCGTTTTCCTTCCTATAGCTATCAGAGAAGTTATTACTACTGTATTGCCATACTAAAGCCTGTCTAAGTCGAGCAGAGAAATTGGCTTTCTATAATTTTAACAACAAGCTCTACGTGGGAATCGCAGCCTCAAGAGCAAGAACGCTATTTCTCGCCATTTATCCTGTGCTCAGCCATCCAACGTCCAGCCAGATCTTCTAGAAATCTACTGCCGCCATTCATGACTAAAGTCGGCTATAAGCGGAGTTATGTGGCCTTACGCGGTCGTATGCGGTCATACCTCTTTACAGATTTCAGGAAGTTGACACGGATCTAGCGCAAACTCAAGCAGCAGCCTCAGCCTCAATGGTGAGATATTGCGCTTTTGAATGAATCTGAACAGAATAGAGCTGCATTGTTACAGTTCTGATAAGAGTTGCTCACGATCAATCCATCAGTTGCTCGACTAGGGTATTTCGGCCATATAAGATGAGCTGCATCATGCATGCTTCGAAGTCGACGGGTAAGCATAGCTACCTGTACTTTTTAACGATCAGCATGCCTTAATTCATGTCGCCCCCTTAGTTGATTCGTTATCTGGACTGATCTAGTTCTGCGCCTTTCGATGCCCGTCGCACTTGTTGGCTTTGTGGAGGGCTCTGCGGTGTACCCGTTGTCACAGTGAGTTGAGGGTAATTCCGAGCCAAGTGCCACTAAGCCGCCATACATAAGCGCTCGGAATTACCTGCAGCTATTGTGTAAAATTTGCATTACCGTATGCCCTTATCTAATTTGAAAGAGCGCTGGCCTGCCGGGCCCTAGCTCTCGGTTACCAGAAGGAGTAGGTCTGCCCGCGCTAGATCACCCATCATCGCTCAACAACCGTTACTATTTCAGTAGAAATGTCCATTTACCCCCGGAACACATGGTAAAGCCAGAATCAGGATCAGGCTATGCCGTGTGAATTTCTATTACTCAGATCACGTCTTTCGAATCGGGACCCGTCCATTTTGTCGGGTCGGGCACTCTGCTCAATCAGCTCGAGTCTTCCAGGTTTCCGCCAGCACCTACTACTTTTTACCCCTTCATTGCCGTCATCGCCGTCATCGCCGTCATCGCCGTCATCGCCGTACTTTGTGAAGCCTACTGAGATCCAGCTCAGTTTTCGCAGACTGCTTTAAAAGGTTTCTAACGAGTTAATCCTTCGTTGTAATGATTGACTACTACAAAACCGTACAGAAAACCATCTCGAAGCAGAAGAACAGGAACGTAGTATAGACAACGTCGCAGTAACAATGACGAGTCCAGTCGAGGTCTCGTGAGTGCTTAACGTAGAATTAGCGGCTTGTTGCACCACGCATTCTCGAATTAGCGGCTTCAAACGCTAGAAGGCACTTCCAATTGCACCACGCATTCTCTCGGCTGAAAGAAAATCTGTATGGCGCGAACAACAATCTTCTTCCTTGGTTCATTTTATCCTACCGCCATTGCGAGTACACAAATTCGGCAAAGCGCTCACTTGAACAGGCTTTGCATCGATGGCTCCTTCCGGATGTGGATCACCAAAATACACGTTTTTGGGACGGCCAATTGATGGGCAGGGAAACATACTGGGACATGTGTCCCTACTGTTGCACCTGTGAAAGTCGTGCATACGAATAGACCGGGTATCTGGGAAAGGTTCAGTCTCTTTCATGCCTCGCTGGAGGAAGTGAAGTGACCGTCGTCCACTGTCTCAGCAAAATGCTGCCTGCCCAGCAAACTTAGACGCAACTGGACGGAGAAACGTCAAAGAGGCTTTTGCAATGTTCAGCAGGAGAATGATCTACCAGATTCTGCTGAGAAGCGACTTACCACAGGCTATGGCTGTATTGCTTTTCTATAATTGACCAGAGGCCAAGGCCAACAAGGTCCCAAGTCATATCAGCATCAGTGAGGTCAGATCGCAACAAATAGTTGAGACGAACGACTGACAGCAAGGAAATACTGTTATAGTCAGCCAAAGTTTGTTTCATTACCCGAGACGTGTTGACGCACAAGACTCCCATCCAAACTAACAAGAACTGCTAATTTCTTCATTACTGATAGATACAGACTCCATACGTATGGGATAGGCAAAAGGATCATCAAGAACTCGGTGAAGATACTTGGAAACGCATTTTCGTAAAAGAGCTCAGCCGAGTTGATGTCGCAGGCGTATTCGTTGGCTAAAAGAGGACGATCAAGGTCATAGCGAGCCCAGAATATCCGCGTAGGACGGCTCTGGAAAACAACCAATATAGCTGTCCGAAAATCAGTGCCCCGGTTTCCTTTCCTAGACACGTACCTGAGCGGCGCTGCTTTACCCTGAGCTTCACAGAGCCCCCAGCCAAATTGTGTCCTGAGCCACCACGTGCTTTCCCCCGATCAAACCTAAGCAGCGCTAAAATATGCCAACTGCCGCGGACGCCACCACGCGGACTATGAACAATACTACGCACGACCTTGAAAGGTTATTCACACCTTTCACAAGCTTTCCAAGTCGCACGGCGACAGTTGCGCCGGTGAAGATGAAAGTGAGTGTGCGAGTTCGATCGGGACACTTGAAGGTTCTACAGGGTTAACCGGCATTCGTCTGAGTACAGCTGCATTAGTTGTAGACGCCCTGTCATTGTAATTCATGTTGCAGGTTGCTCTAACGGCTAATGTCTAGCTAGTAGAGCTGGGTTTTATGCTATTAGTATAGATAGAAGTGCGGGAGGCGAGGCGAGGAGGGGAGATGGGATAGAGAAAGTGGTGAGTGTGCTTCAGTTTCGCTCTCTTCTCTGCTTCTCCCTCAGCTGCTTCTTCTAGCTTCTCCCTTCTTTTGCTTCTTGAGCTTCCTCTTCTCTTCATCCATTTGCGTCCTCTTCCCTCTCATTCCTGCCTCTCAGCCCATACCTTTCTCTACTAGACTGATCCCTTCTAAGTTGCGTTTGTTGGTTTCGTTTTGTATATTCATTCATTCATTCAGTTTATTACGCCTGGTGGAAAATTCAAAGAGGGCAACTAGAGGCCTATGCTATGTATTCAATCTGACGCTAAGCTGTTACTCAAAAAGCCCATAGGTCATGATATGAAATGTCTGCTCCTGATAGCTATAGCCTTTACCGTCGTGGTTTCTCGTGAGTGGTAATAGTTCCAGGAGCTACATCAGGCACGAGATGTGAACAGGTGGGCGGTAGGTTAGGCGTGGCTTCGTGGTTGGTTAGTGTTGCAATCTGTGCGTGGTGCTTGTTCTCAAGGCGTCTCAAGTACGTGGCTTTCCCACTTTTGTGTATTCTCGTACGGCAAGTCAAGATACCTGCGAGGAAGGCAAACTTGAGTCAAGCAACAACTTGTAAAACCCTTGTGGGTGCCTTTAGATGGATGTGCCAGATGCTATAGTACGGATGAGGCTTCAATGCTTCCATCTTCGCCCGTGCCGATCATCGTTCTAAGCGTGACTCAAGAGTTCTCGAATCATCCATGTAGGGACGTTCTTCCCATGATAACAGGCGTGCATCAAAGGCTGGCCACTCATCGGCACGAGAAATTGGCTGCACGTAGGCACTGGCTGAGTCTGTAGCATCCAGTTTGCATTGAAATGCTTCGTATTTTGCAGTCGATGCGAAGTCCGTCATGATTCCGGTTGAAGAAGTCTAATTTAGCTAGTGTCACTGCCGCTGAAGTCACTTAGGAGGTAACCCCCAATGGAAGGACTACTGCTTAAACTGATCAGTAGAAATCTGAATACTTACCAGTAGGAGGCCATGTTCTCTGCAAACATGTCTATCTCTCTACTGTACTCTTTGGATCACTTTGAATTCAGTCACCTGCGATCCCGGAGACCTGAATCTGTACCCGGTCGCTGCTGGCTCACTGTGATCCATGATGATCCGATCTAGTGACTAGGCGTCCTGATCCTGATTCGTAACATATCATTCCATAGAAGACGTACCAACGCTAGTAAGACGCTATACAGACTGCGATTACGCCTAAAATGATTGCTAGAGTTGCATTCAATGCCCTGACTCTTTTGCCTGATTTAGACTGACGGTATAGGCGTACGTCACACGTAGTAGGTACGCATAAAACATGACTACTTGGGTCGGAATGCCAAGAACTCTGAGCGCCTTTATGTTGGGAAAAAAAAGCAGAAAACCCCTTGATTACTTAGTGTTGAGTAGACCACGCACGAGAAGACGGCCATAGTTAATGTTATCTGCTGCCGGACAAGGGCAAGGCCTTCATAGATGCCCTCTGTAGGTGGGCTGGGCCACCATACCAACGCGTCGTCGTCGTGTATTTAGAAGCATGCGCCCATCCGCCACTCGGCCCGAGTTCAGTGTCAAATGACTCGCATGTGCTAGTTGCTACCATAGGTCGGCTCCTCCGCTTTTCGGTTTCCCGTGTTGTGTGCTGGAAAACACTACGCGACTCGCTGACAACCCACAGGGCCAGCTCACGCGTTGACCTTGCAGCCTTCGACATAGGCCAAATTCATGCATTTTCTATAATACGACGCAGTGCATATAGCCCTTGGAAATCACCTCATTTGCATGATTCCGTGCAATTTGTCCTTGTCTATTCAGTGGACCGTCCTTTTGTGTATCCTCCCAGCTCACACAGAGACTTACATACCCCCCCGCTCTCTTCTAGCCTCATCAGTGTTGGACGGCTAATATAAAAGTGCAGAGCCGGCATGGCTATACGGCCTGTATGCCAGTCGACAACGCGATAGGACCAGCTTTTAACAACTTCTCCAGCAACCACGCGTCGAGATACATCAGCATTCTTTTGGACTTCTTCAAGTCTTTCTACTTCTTCAAGACTTCGTCGTTTTCCAGGTGTCATAATTGCATCTTGACCTACGTTAGATCAGGATGCTGCTACAAACCCTGGCGATACTCTTTCTCTGTTTCCAATCTTCATGGGAATTTACTGTATACCACAAAAGAGGCATATACAGTCAATTTCAAGATGACCAATGGCTGCCTAAGGGTCAAGAGCCCGCTTCAGTTCCTCGCGGCCCCGGCTATCCAAGCAGAATGGGTCGGGGCTTGGGCGGGGGGCCGCCGCCGCCGCCCCGCCGCCAAAAGGGCCTGGAGATTTCCCAAAGCCTGCCAAAACCGAACCAAAACTAACACCCAACTGG
The DNA here is from genome assembly GCA_028828415.1 of Cordyceps cateniannulata. NCBI lineage: Eukaryota > Fungi > Ascomycota > Sordariomycetes > Hypocreales > Cordycipitaceae > Cordyceps > Cordyceps cateniannulata. Next base: position 22,308 of record JAPHMX010000013.1, on the reverse strand, counting down.
AAACCTCAAGAGTCTGTCTGGCGCGGTGAGTTCTTTCGAGAGCCGAAAGACGTTAAGGTTGCGGGTGGCTTTGACTCTCATGCGAAAAGAATATTTGACGGCAACCATGAGAAATATAGTCTCAAGGAAACCCCGGGCAAGGGACTATTCACCACTGAGATGTTTGTCGATGGCAGTAGCTTATCGGAACACGGCACCTGGAAGCGTGATTATTCCCAATACGTCTCGTTCAGCACTGATATGGAAAGAGCCAAGATATTTGCGACAAAGCCTGGTAAGACGGGCTACGTCTACAAAATACGCTCTAGCCCGAACATGATCGATGTGAATGAGTCTCTTGGGGGAAAAGGGTTCTACAAAAACGCCCACGAATCTGAAGTAGCGGCCGCATATCACGCCCCGTGGGAACATGTTGAGGGCTGGCACAGGTTAGAGAGGCAGGGAGATGGGGAACTTCAACTCGGAGAGTTTGTGGCAAACAGCGACTTCAACCCAGACAGAATTACGGGGACTTATTCAGCACAGCTGGGGCTGGCTGGGTGGAAGGATCGGACAATCTATGAGAGCCAGCTATATCGGCCTTACAAGGATATACCGGCCGAACTCGAGCTCAACCAGTTTCTATTCAACAACGTTGCCAACAAGAACGTTCAGGCATACAGAAATATGCGACCCGAGCAGTTGCCCGAGGATTGGCGCCGTCTCCCAATCAAGACTCCTAACGAGCCTGCAGAGGACGCTACCGGCGGAGTCGAAAGGCCGGAGGTCTGCAAGCGAGACGTCGACTGCACCGCCCTTGAAAAGACCCAGCCCGAGAACAAGGGCAGCGAGGGGAAGGTCGAGAAAACGCCGCCAGAAAAGACTTATGGTCCCTTGTCGGAGAAGCAACTAATAGAGTGGGCGGATCGCTACTGCGCTCGCGACGATGACAACACTATGGCAAATTTTACACAGGCGAAATCGGAACTCGTGAAGCAAGGTGGATCCTATGCAATAACCCTCGATCTTTCGACGGATGGCTGCTCTGTGCCTGACATAGGAACGTTCGCGATTGGCGCAGCCCATAAGGACAATCCAACCGACCGGGCCGAGTTGAGCTTTCTGCCGGCATGTGAGCGTCACGACTTTTGCTATCGAAACTTCAAGAAGCAGAACAGATTTAATCATCTCTCGAGGGCAATTATTGACGAGCATTTTCGAAATGAGTAAGTCCTCTCTTCCAAACATAACTACGTAGACGATGGAGGAAGCAGAACAAGGGAATAAATGCTCTCATATAGCGCGCGTTCTAATTAGTCTTCACATAGTATGCATCGCATCTGCCAGAAAGCCTCGAACGTAAGGCACTGCAGAGTTACACACTACTCGGACTGTCGTCGCCAACCATCAGACAAAGATACGTGTATGTATTTTGCCGAAGTGTACCACCTAGGTGTAAAGGCTTTTGGTGGCCTAGACTTGGACTAGTATACTACAGAGGAGCTTACTAGAGCTGTACTAGTAAAAGCTGAGCGACTGGCTTGCTGTGTATGGATATGAGTGGAACTGCTTTCAAAATACTCACAGCATTGGTTTTCTTCCTCGGGAGTTTTTCCATGCTCATGTGCAAATGCAGTGAGTTTGCTTTATCATTGGTCTATCTGATAGTGCTATCATACGCTTTTGCTATCCACTCTTGCCCTATCTATGATACCAAATGTGATTTCGAAAGACTGTCCAGACATGTAATTAATCGGTGTGATTCATTAGTGATTAATTGAATCTGAATCCGAGCTTAGGATTAATTAACTGAATCACTCTCCCCAGATTAATTAAGTTTCAGCGATTCATTAAAGTGGGCCATCCAGTAAGTGCAATAAGATCATTGGGCGGTTCCGCCCCTTAACTCGCGTCCCCTAAAACATCAGTCAAGGCGTAGCAAACATGGCGACGATCTAAGCACCATCCTTCGACGTGACCGGCGAAGATGTTTCCACGGGCGAGTCACAACACTCGAAGTCCCCTTGCTCCACGACTCTTGGAAAGCGCTCTCGAACACCCACCGCGCTAAGCATTTGGGCAGAGAGCCGACAACCGAACTGCCACGAGCCCGAGCGCAACAGGTACGGTCAGAAGATTTGGTACTGCAAACGCTGCTCCTACTCTCAAGCCGCCCATAATAGAGTACGAAGCCATCTCCGGGACAAGCACTGCATATGGATTGCTGAACAACAAACAGCCAAGAAGCTTGGCCAAGACATTGCCATCGACAGGCTGTTCAAGCAACAAGCTGCAAGACAAGAAGGCCACGATATTGAACAAGACAGGCATCTTCGTGTGCCCATCCATGAAGAGGCGTACAACCAGGCGTTAGTCAACCTTATCACTGTGCATAGCTTGCCGTATAGCCTTGTTGAGTGGCCAGAAGGGTATGCCGTACTTCATACTGTCAATCGCATGGCGCCGGCTACAGTCACGCAGAGCCGGGGGCAAGTCCCGAGGCTTTTGGAGGCCAGCTTTTCGTCCCATCGCGAGGCTCTAGCATGAAATATTGCCGCTTCCCTCACTCAGATACATTTTACTATCGACACCTGGTCCTCTCCCAGTCAGCATGGTCTTCTTGCTATTGTGGCCCACTTCATCAACGACGAGAGTAGCAGCCGCGCAAGGCTTTGCTTGCCCTACGAGAGCTCAAAGGTGCACACAGCGGCGATTTCCTAGCAGATATCTTCACGGAAATTATGGATTAAATGGGATGCGTGACGACAAATCGGCTACTTCACCTTGACAATGCATCCAACAATGACACCATGCTGCGCGCTCTCGCCAACACCTTCGGCTTCAACCCAGCTCACCGCCGGCTGCGCTGCCATGGCCACATTATCAACCTGGCCGTGCAGGCATTCTTGTTTGGGAAGAACAAGGATGCTTTCGATGAGGCGATGCGTCAGGTGACAATGCTGTCCCACAGAGCATGATGGCGTGGGCAGAAGGGCTGAAACAGCGCAGTCCTGGCGACAACACGAGCCTCTTGGGATGTTGCACAATCTGGTGGTATGGATTCGCTCATCGACGCAACGGTATCCGGCTTTCGTGCAGGCAGCCGGACGTATGATCCCGCAAGACAATTAACAAGATGGAACTCATGGTACCGTATGATCCATGTTGCTCTCAGCCTTCGAAAGGAGGTCAACAGTTTCATCGACGACAGATACTCCGACAGTGATATTGGACTTGATTATATTCATCCAGAGCATTGGCAGGAGCTGCAGGAGTTACAATCTTCTCTAGAGCCGTTTTACGAAGTAACCAAAGAAACTCAGCGGGACAAGTCTTCATTGGATGAAGTGATTTGCTCCATGGACTTTTTTGTCACGCACTACAGGGCTACCATGAAGAGGTACCGAGGCAACGTCATAATGACTGATCGAATTATGACGAGTTGGTACAAATTCGACGATTACTATACCCGAACCGATGATAGCCCGGTCTATGCAGCTGCCATTCTGCTTCAACCCCCAGCCTCCGGATAGCGCATATGACAGAAGCGTGGAAAGACCAAGCTCGGTATATTGAACCGGCGATCCGAGCTGTGCGTACACTGTGGGAAGACTTCGAGCCAGAGAAAGAGCCTGAAGTTGAAGAAGACCTATCTGCTTACGAGGCGTACAAGAAACAAATCTATCAGACCTCGTCCACTCACGATGAGTTCGATCGATTCATCGAGGGGCCCGCTTTGCCAATTGGAGCATCCTCTGCCCTTTCTCGGTGGCTTGAGACTACTCAAACATCGTATCCTTTGCTTCAACTCTTTGCCATAAGCATTTTCTCTATACCAGCGATGTCGGCGGAGGCCGAGAGAGTGTTCAGTGGGGCAAGGCGTACTGTTTCCTGGGATAGAAACCGGATGTCTTCGAAGATGCTAGAATGTACAGAGTGTCTGAAACACTGTGCTGGTAACGGCATTCTTGATCGGCCATTTTCACGTTCAGGTCCGTTTGGTATTGGGCTAGATACTGATGAAGCCAAAGTAGCAGTGGACGATTCCTAGACTTCTGGAGCAGGCGCACTGGGCACAGCAGGATGATGCTGGGACTGTGAATTACGTAATGACTCACTGGATCATTAATTAATCCTTGAATCCAAAATCCAGCTTAGGATTTAGATTAATTGATTAATTACATGTCTGGCCACGCCAGGCTTTATTATGGAAACAGTGAGCTGCAAGGCAGTCATGTTTGCACTTTGACCTTCCTGTCGGTTTTGTTTTCTTGTTTGTTTGTTTGTTTGCTTTTTTATTTGCTTGTTGTTGGTTAGCTGCTTTCTTTCAGCTAGAGTGCGAGTTCTGGGCGATGTGAGAGAGAGAGAGAGAGAGAGTAGTGGCAGCAGAGAGGAATAAGTGGAGTTTTAGACCCGACAACTGACCGGATGCCGTTGCTGCGACACGTTAAAGCGTTCTTTAAGGCATTCGAAGATTACTAAGGGAGCCACACGCAGTAGAATGGACGACAGGAAACTTACAAATTCAGAATTCGGACTGCAGATTTCGTACCTCAGAAGATGCGTACGATACCTGAGGTCTCATGCCGTCACGGGTTGCCGGCCGGTATGCGTGACGCTTAGCAGCCGTTGGAACTGGATGCCACGTAACTCCCGTCTTGAGTCTTCGTGCCGTTCTCTACCAGAGTTCCATGCCAAGCCAAGTCAGGCTAAGCCCTGTTTCTATTCGTCCCAAGCCTCCGGTGCTGACAGCCGACTTGTGTGCGCTTGTGCTTGTGCGCTGAGTCCAATCAGCTCGAGGCCCATTTTGGGACCGAGCACCTACTTCATCACGCATCAAAAACTCCACTTTGATCACCGTGATTAAGTTTGAAGGCCAAGCCCCGCTTCGGTCGCCGGAAAGCGGAGCGAATGGGAGGCAAGCCACTCGAACGCTAGGACCGTCCAAACTCTCAGATCCCCATACACCAAAATCCAATCCAATCGGCTGCTGAGAGCAATTCTAGCACTCGTAACAGCCAAAATAGCAGTATATCTAGCTTCCAACCAGCCCGGTTGTTACAATAATACTCACGGCTTTACCTTGGCAAACTATGGCAAACTAGAAACCTAATGAGCGTTTCAATTGAATCCTCTGTTTCTCGAAGTCCATGTAAAAAGGAATTCGGTGTAGAATCAGATTCATACCGTCAGTTCCATTGGTAATCAACAAGATGGGCCAACCGCCTAAGGCACCGGCTGCTTATCGTTGTAGCTGGAAACGCCCACTAATGCACGCCCGTTTTTAGCTATTATAGCGCGCGTAAGTTTTAGGAGATCATGCCTCTCTCCCCGGGATGCGGTAGTCTATCTGCTGGGCTCTAGGCTTCTACTGCTCGTTAGAGCAGCGAGTTCGCTGGTCATCCGATACCGTTCGCCGTTGGTGTTATGGCCCCACTTGCGCGAGGCCAGCGATTTTTCCCTTTCTACATGTATGCAAGCTCTTCAAAACAACAAGTACTACTCTATGTACCTACAGCGCACATACCTCGCATCTTGGTATAATGACCCGTCGTAATCGAACACCCATAACCGCGCTCTCGGCGCACAAATCAGAACTCTGAGTTTCTACACACTTCGTTCAGGGGTGACATGCGGGGGAGTCCGCGTCGGACCGACGCATGACCTTCATTTTGGCGAGTCGCATCTGGATCGCGAGTCAGGCTTCCGGGCCTATATTGCATAATCTCGGCATCTCGACGAATAGTTGAACTACCTGTCCTAGGTCCATACATACCCGAACGGCGGGCCATGGCCGGTTTGAGAGGGATGTGCACAGCCCCCTTCAGGCAAACAAATTCAATGTTTGAGCGGTTTGAGTCAGTCATTCATACCAGCTTAAAGTAAAATTTGAGTTGATTCTACAGCATTCAAGCCCCGGCGAATCCGAGGCAGCTGCCGCTCTCCGCCAACGCAATAATTTGCGCTGGAACAGAGACTTAACTTTCATTCTCCTAGTTTATTATGCCCGATGGAGTTCGTGGCAACTATAACCCTAGGCTCTGCCTCCAAGTGAAGCTTAGCTTCGCATCACAAGGGCCGCGAGTCATAGATGTCAAACCTTTGTTCCTTGCCAGTTGTTGTTACGAGGCAGGTTCAGTTCACAGTACAAAAATGCGTAATGATGTACTGAAATTGAATTATTGAAACGAATTTGAAGCAAGGAAAAATGACTGGCCTCGCTCTGATCGCTTCGTAGGCTGCTGTTAGACGGCATCGTGCAGTAATCAGGTAGGTATGATTGGACTTCAATATTGTTCCGTAGTTAGTTTCCTTTTCTTTTTTCTCTTTCGTTTCAGTCTGCTTCTTCTGCCGTTCTCTAATCTTAATGTTACTATTGCAGAGGAGGCATTTGCTTCTTGAGGAGAAAGACGATCGACCATCGAAGAGTAACGAAACGGTGCCCGGGGTGGAAGCAGCGTTGGTGGGCTCGTCCCTTGCGTCGTCACTGAGGGCAACACAGGAGAGAGGGGAACATTGTATTCTCAGCTGAAAACATTGCAACAGAGCTGGACGGCTACTACAGCAGCTAGTCAAGGGTGTGATCCAGTCAGGAAAGGGAAAGGAGAGAACGACGAGGGGAGGGCGGGGGGGGGCATGTAAGCATGCTGCGAGACCGAGACCATGGTGGGTGGGGAGAAGCCTGCCCCTCTAAAGATGCTTCTTGGTGAAATAAAACTCTCCGGAACCCCTCAAGCCTGATGGCTAAGTGGCCTAGACAAGGTGAAATCGCTCATGATGGATTCCTTTGTCGATCTCAGCGATATTAACCAGGCGTTGGACCTGTCCAGAATTCGTTACCAACTCATGTATGTCTCTTGGTCAGACTTGCACCTGTTCTTGGCTCACCAGCTTGCAGCCGTCTTGAAGATACCATAATCTTCTCCCTTATAGAGCGCGTTCAGTTTGCCCTAAACAAAGTATGATATCCTTTATTCAATTGTCTTCATCACAATGCACAATAGTCGAGCATTAACTCTTCCTCACAATATTACAGACCATCTACATTCCTGGGGCGCTCGAAATCCCGAACAGCAACCTCAGCTTCCTCGACTGGTACTTTAGTCAGCAGGAAAAGCCTCTAATTCGCCGCTACGAGTCGCCTGACGAACGCCCCTACTTTCCCCAGGCTGTTCAGAAGCCAATTCTCAAGCCGCTTAGCTACCCGCCGATCCTCTACCGTAACAATGTCGACGTCAACGAAAAGATCAAAAACTTTTTACATTGATAAGTTGCTCCCAGCCGTCTGTCCCGAACTTGGTCATGGTGACCATGGTGAGATGCAGGAAAACTACGGCTCGGCCGCCACCTGTGACATTGTCTGTCTCCAGGCGCTGTCGCGACGTATTCACTTTGGCAAGTTTGTCGCCGAGAGCAAATTCCGCTCCGAGACAGAAAGATTCACGCGCCTCATTAAGGCTGGCGATAGCAAAGGCATCAGCAAGGCCATTACCAACCGTGCCATCGAACTGCAAATTATTGAGCGTCTTCGTCTCAAAGCCCGTACCTATGGTAAGGACCCCAGTTTAGAGGAGGGCTCCGAGTCGTACATCAAAATTGATGTCGATGCAGTCGCTGCCATGTATGTATGAGAAATACGTTATTCCTCTGACAAAGGAGGTGGAGGTAGAATACTTGATGCAGCGCCTAGAGCCTTCGTCATGATTGGTTAGATTTTTATGAAATAATCTTCCATAGCATTATATACATGCATTCTTTTGTCATCTTCTATCTGTTGACTGGGATTAACATAGTCGTTTATAGCCTTGGTAGCCTCTTGGAATTTGGAAGCCTCCAGCAGAATCATGTGTCCTTGAACCTTAATATCCCATTTCCTGGAACACACACTTGATATCGACGAATCCCTCGTGAATTCACAGCCAGACAAGTGTAGCCCATATTTCCGCTGTTCTACAATTTCATCTGCAATTTAGACGGACTGGTTCCGTTTATGAACGAAACGGACTTAATGATACACTACACGTAGCAGTTTGAATACAGTTTTACAGTTTAACAAGGCTAAATGGTAGCCCAAGCTGTAGTTTGTTCAAGGGAGAATTGGCTAGGTTGTCAAAGATTTGTGATCGCCTAATAATGTACGGACAAGGCCCGAGGGCACTCACATTAATTGCGTATTGATTGAGGAAAGCAAGAAAAGAGTTACGAAAAAAGACTGAGAGACACATGTACGGCTGTACATGCGGTATAATGCGTACATTCTTCTATTGTACTGATGCAATATGAACATTCGCATATTGTGACAATACAATGTGTGCATCGTCATATGGTAGTAGATTATATATCTGTCTATATTGCCAGAGTTTGACCGACTTTTGAAGCAGTATGTAGGGTAGCCGTCGACGCGGCCGACACCCAGTCTGATGAATATCTCACACGCTAAATGAATGCTGTGTAAACAGCCACAATCTGATGGATACTTTAGAAATTAGAAGGAAGCTGAGTGTATACGCGATGAGCTATCACTGGACTGTTCTAGAGAAGATCAAGAATTTTTTGAGAAGCCAAAAATGACAACTCAAGCTTTAATTGACCCTCGATTATGTGCTCTTGGCCGTGAATTTATGCTCGCCTAATTTGAAGCGGGAAACACCGCCCATCGTGATGCTCCACTGATGAATCCAATGTAGCTAATGAATATCAGACTGTATTGCCGATCACTTTTTCTGACATCAAAGGAGAGCAAAGGGTAATTGTGTTGGAAATAACCATTGCGCTACTAGGGCTATTATCCAGACAAGCTAGCTTGACCTGTTTAAAGAGAAAATTGTTCGCGCATTGTGTCAATAAATATTTACACTTTGGCAATGTGGCTACCTCCGGGCAGGTGGGTTGCAGCTTAACTGAAGATAGAAGGACGAACATATCCTCTAGAGCCGAGGCACTCCACTCTTTGTTCATAGTAAATAATCAAGATATCTATCCTCGATCTGTTTGATGTCTGGCAAGCCATGAGACCTGCAGTCACCAATCAGCAGAAGGAGCTGAAGTATGTGCATGCTTGTGGGGCTGAGTTTCTCATCGAGTCCTACGTAAAGTGCGGGAACAACGGCAGTTGCTTGCCAAGCCCCTCGAAGGCCCCTATACCCTGGCATTTACATCCTCCTCCGGGCTACCGTGTGTACATACTTGAAGGAGTTCGAAGAGGAAGGCCAAAACTTCTTGCTGAAGCATTCTCATCCCCATTGGCAATCGAAACGAGATGTATCCCAGCCGCAGCCAATGTTAAAGCCCTAAAGTGTTCCGAGCCAGCTCTACCAGAGACGCAGAGAGCCAACGACTAGCATAAGGCGAGATCTTAGCGCATTTGAGACAACAGTGACAGCAACACGTACAGAATTACTGCCTAAATGCAGCATATGTCATACAATAGGACACAAAATGACTTCAAGAGCATGCCCCTGATGGTATGCAGAGCTTTTTCAGCCACCAGCCTCAGCCAGGAAACAACAGCACAGACAACGAATCTCGTGGCATCAGAACCAGTGGCGACGACAGCCACAGAGGCGACGCTAGCGCATTGACCGTGAGTCTACACACGGCAGCTAAGGAAGTGGTAGATTACAATATAGTCAACCTGATAGTAGTACACCAGGCAGCGGTAACCCAGTCAGCAGTAGTGGGAAAGATATCTGCGCCAAAATTCAAGTTCAACGACGCGCACGCATTCTACCAGAGATATATTGAATTGAGACAGGCTTGGTACAATACACAGCCGCGTGGCAGTAGCATGACTGACCAGCAGTATCGAAAGGCAATGGGTTACCCCAGTAGTAAAATAAAGCGTAGCTTTGCTTGATACCTTGATTGGAAGTAGATGGGTAGGCAATGCAAAGCGCGAAACAACTCCAGACTGGACGGAGAAAGAGATGATGTCGTATCTGGATTGGAACAAGGCTAAAAAAGACCGGGTTGGACATTTGAGTTGAGTTAGCCACTAAAGTTTCAACACTGACCATTGGGAAGGGGGGCGCGGGAGCTAGCCAACAGCGCGCCCAGGCGCGAATGTAGTGGCGGTAAGTCCGCGGAAGAGCGACGCCAGAGTTGCGCAGGTCACAGCGCCGCTCGTAATACTATTCACTAGGAACTTGGCGTGAACACATATTATTACATCAACTGCCTTAGGTCTGCTGTAGAACGTAACGGACTTACATATCTCGCCATCTTTGTTGCCAATCTTAGCGGTATGTTCAGCGGAAGAAAAACCTTCCGAAGTTCAAGTCCCACCGTCAAAGAATACCTTCGTACCGCGACCTTTAGTGTGCTATCAGGCATTTTGTCTAGTCTTGCTTCTAGCTCTCGAATATCGCTGACACCTGCGACGCCAATGATCAGATCTGGCACTGAGGAGGGTTCGCCAGGGTGAATTCGGATGTGAATATTCAAGGCGCTACGCTGAATGAAGGCCTTACCGCAGCCGGGAGTACGGGCGCATCTTGGTATATAACCTGTAGTGTCGCTGAAGATTATACTTGTCGTTGAAGCTCTGTTGTGGCAGCATTAATCAGGGAAGAAGGGTCATCGCGCATCGATGAAACGCTTATCTTGTCACGTGAAACCCAATTACACTGCAAAGGGGCAACTGGTCGGCTCATTTTCGACAGGTTCGAGGAGCTCCATTGCGGTTGAGGAATGTGAGGTAGACGATGTATAGAAGTAAAGCCTGACAAGGAAGAGAAGGGCGAGACGTAGATATAAGGAAGATGCACAAGCTTAAGAGAGGTAGTTTCTTAAAGTGATGATGGGGTGTTAGAGGAGCGTTCTGGTGAAAGTGTATTGGGTACGCAAAAGGTAGCCGAGGTATATAAGGTGCGAATTTTGACCAAAGCGCGATGACTAGGAAAGAAACACAGGTATGGCGCGGGCACCACTGACTTGCCTGACTCTTCGAAAAGTTAACGTCGACTCGAGGATAGGGAATTGCAAACAGCGACTGAGAATGAAACGAAATTTAGTAAAGGAACAACATCATGCGGTCTAGCACCCATCGACTAGCCGCCGCCTGCAATATGAGTCAGGTGAGGCGAACGGGAACACGATATAACAGATACAATGCCAATGCAGCACGACCACGATTCGGAAATTGCTGCGATCTTTCGTTGATGAGTCTAATTTAGTCCGTGCAACTCTGCTCCGATCTTAGACCCAAGGTGGCATTCGCTAATTTTGCCATGGTTCGATGGTCGATTCGCTTGCTCAGCTGAACATGATAGTATCGTTTCAATCTAGCCCAATACGTGTGCGGCCCTCGACGTCGTGCACGGTGGACGGGCATGCGACTTTGCCAGAAATTTTCGGGCAAAGTAGCTCGATGGCTGTCACGAGGCTGAACAGAGGACATGATGCAAACAGTTCTCAGCTGACTGTATAAATTGGTATATGAGTTGTTCAATACTAGCGGTCAACTTTTCATCTTGCATTAGTTTACTGTGCTGGACACGGTTAATCCTGGCCCATGGCTCAGCTCGTCCCGTCTATATCTAAGGAAGTCACAAGTGTTGTCGAGAGACAAAAGCGCAGAGTTAAGATAGATCAATATACGATGACAAGGCAGCCAGAAGTACTTTAGGCTCCTTTTCGATGATTAAAAGCAGGAACCAGAGTATTAATGACTCCACTAGCTTAAGGGTTAGATGGCTCCGACAAAATTGAAGGCCGACATCAATTATTGGCTCAGTTGATTTATGCATTTTCCACGCAGTTCACAGGCCAAACAGTCAGGCATGGAATATGCCAACTCATCAGAAAATAGACTACCAGGATACTCCATCTTCCTCTAATCATCATTACAGTGTCAGAATGGTTCTCTTGCGCTGGTGATATGCAATTGCGACCTACAGTAGTGAACCTGCATCGGCAGAGAGAAGCTATGGCTGGCCCCAAGAAAAGTCAAAACGCCCATTCATACCTTCTTGGCTCGCTTGGCTGAGCTAGGTGTATACTGGTGCTTTCTGGCACCGTTCTCCAACAAAGCCATTCCTAAATGACAGCGTCGTTGGAGACGGAAAGGGTTGACCTAAAGGACATTTTGAAAGACTGGCACAAGAAAGCCCGATTACGTACAGTACTATCCCAAACAACAAGCTTATTATGCAGTAAGGGAGCTTGAGATACTCGCGTGCAGTGCGAGTTTCGCCCTTGGGATTGAATGACCGCTGCCTCGGAGAAACAATACCCTGCCAGAGTCATCCTCGACTACACTGCTATCCGACCATCGACACTCGTCACTGATTGCCGCTTAGTCATGTAAAGACTCGCAATTGATAATGCTACCATGAGTTTCAAATTGGGGTTGAATTAAGTGGGCCCGGCTCGTTTGCATGATCCGTGATCAAGTGGGACTTGGCGGGGATTACACATGGTCGCATCATTGCACCAACTTTCTTTGGTAAAGGAAGATATAGATATGTAGAGCTTTGGCGGTGTTTCGTCCAGGGAAAGAATGTCGCGTTTCACGTCGGCAAGCATTGGAGCCCAACTATGAGCTCAGTTCAGCTGAGGTTCTGCAACTTATAGGTTCAACCACGCAGCTTTGTAACTCGAGTGATTGGTCATTGTCCCAATAAAGCTGCAACGAGCTGTGCCCGAGTGGTACTCGTTCATGTGCCCTCGCCAGAATCCCTGCCATGTAGCAGGGGTCCACCACGTGCGAAATCAGGTACAACAACCTCAGTAATGTGGTTCTTTCTGATACTTTCTCTTGCTTTAGCTCTTCGCTTTTGGCCTGGTCACCTAGCTGGGCTGTCACGGTACTCAGCCTAGACCGCTGCACACAAAGTATTCCCGGGATTTCGACCGGCAGTACGGTAGCTGATCAGTGATCCTGTGGATAGTCTAATGCTATAGCCGATAGTAGCGATGACTGATCAGGTGCCCGCTCAAAAGGGACAGTAAAATAGTTTTTATGGGGAGAGTAACATATTTTCCCGGGCGGTGCATCAATGCCAACAGCAACAAGATGCCTCTGTGGATTGGCGGTATACTTGGCCGTGTGATAAGGTGCCGGGTTATGTTTTCTCTATTAGCCTGCATCCATGCTGGTTTTCTTGCGTACGTACGCAATTGTCGACAGGCTTCCTTCGTATCACTCTTGAGACGGTGCTTTCCCACTTCCTGCACGTCCAGCAATAGCGCTACGGCAAACAGGAGGTAATCGTTCCTCAATCTTATTCATGCTAATGGTAGTGAGGAAGGGCCAAAGCCATGTAAAGGGTGAAAAGCAGCTTCTTGTGCGCATCATTTTGAGGCCGGATGTGTTGTCTCATTGCTTTATACAAGAGGTAGGACGAATGAATGATTGAAAGACCGATTGATGACGGCAGGATTCTTCCCAGTCCGGCGGCTGCATTGACGTTGTGGTTCGGCCAGTACAAAAGCTGTGAACGTGCCAACCTCTTGGTCCCTAATTGTCCCCGCATTGGGTGCCGCATTTTGAGGACCGTGGCGAACGAACTTGAGACCTCACTTTCCCTCTATGCCGATCCAGGCAACCCCAAGCGGTTGCTGCGTGGCTTTCGAATGACCAGTGTAATTGCATTTCTGCCAAGGAAGCAAGCCGCTTGCCATGACTACGCCAGTCCCCCGCAAATTAATAAATCGGCCCCTGCTTGGCTGCTTTGAGTATACTTGAGACTGATGCATTATGGAACAGACACGGAGCCGTGAAATCTCCTCCCTCTGTCAATAAGAACTGAGTTGCAGAACCGACCTTCCATATCAAGGTGCACCTTTGCGCACCCGCCGTTGCGACTTCCTGGTCGGCACTCTTTGCGCCAAGCACGCCTTCTTCACCACAACCGTCATACTGGCCACGATTCCTGAGATGTCTCACCATTCGCAATCATGTCCGCACATGTCTTTCCAAAAGATAGCAACGTATCCTCAATTTTGCCAACTGGTGGATTCTGTCGGCCAGTAAGCACCTCCTTTCCTGTTCGCGCTTGCCGCGTCGATTTCTCTATACTCAACATGATAGCTGACCAAACAAGTAGTCTTCTTCCGCTGTGCGGATTCGAGGTCGTAAGGCGCCGGGGATCCTGACTAGCACGGTGGCTGGAAAAATGTACAAGGGGAGGGGGTAGGGGGGTGGTCGAAGAGACGAGCATCACAAGGAGAAGTATTTGTGAGTGACACCAGTGTCTGCAGCCCCCCTCGCATGGTCAGGGTCACCAGGCCAAGCCTCCATCCGAGCGAGAGTACTTGTGTCCCAGCCAAGAGGGATGCTCAAGTTTGTGCCATTCCCGGAGCCAGCTGCAAACTGCCAAATATCGGGGGCCTACTTCACTCCTATGGCAAGCCTCCCGTCCATAAGATTCTACTTAGAAATACTAGCCGCAATTCGTCGCAGTCGCATGTGCCCCGGCGTATTCCTGCCGGAGTGTCGTAACAGCTTTCGAGACAGCATAGCAAGGTGATTGCCCAGCTGCCATCTGCATAACCTTGGCCTATACGTTGCAATGAGCATGACTAAATTACCACAGCTCCTGGAAGAAGCTAACGTGCAAGGTATTGCTCCAACGAGGCGAGCTGCTCTGATCAAGCAGATAGCCCTGCACTTCTGCGGCCCCACCACTGTCTGCCACCCCTGCTGCAATCGTCCCGGCTCAACTCTACATGGCAGACGACTTTCAGCTTCAGCCTACGGAGCTCTATCTCCCTGCTTTTTATTACCCTATCCTGTCGCCAATTCAGCAGTCCAGTCGCTCCTACATGGTCAGGGGGCCCAATACCGCAGTCCACGACTCTGTAGACAGTCTTACACCGGCCGAAACAGTGGCGTGCGCACAACGACTCGTATTTCCTTCCTAGATCGATATCTTACCAAGCGGAGAAAGTCCGAGGTGTACAGCCTTATCACGTCGAACTGGTCTGTACTAGTCCGAGAGTTGTGGCCTAAGTCATTGGCGGCAAGGCCGGAAAGTGATGTAGTTCCTGTTTTAGAGTGAGACCTTAAAAGTCTCGACCCGCTTGCTCGCAACAGTTTGTCCATAGTAGTCTGAGTATAATTAGCAAGCGAGACCTGGTCCAGAAACTGGCGATCAATCTCGACGCCACGGCATCACTGGTCATGTCGTCCTTTCACCATCATAAGAACAGCGTCGCAGACCCGACTCTATTCATCCCATAGTGCATCTCATAAGAACTGTGATTTGTTTCTCGTCCTTTTAGGTCAATGCCGCTCCCATTATCCACGGCTCGATTGCCGCCGCCATCCCATCCTCAGCATCCACCGTCTACCGTATATCTATTCTACCAGCACGCCGGGATCTCTCCAGGTCATCCTTCCACCTCACGGCATGGCCGTTTGCATCCGGATGTTGACAGTCGCCATCACGAGCAAGAGGCCCTCGCTCCTATGCACAACTGTCGCCACACGCAGTCTCAACCGCAGCAGCCGCCAACGCCTTCGCCGTATCGTCATCACGGCGGGCTTCACCCTCCATGCAACCCCCGCAATCATACGAGCCTCAAGGGCAGCCCCGCTTACACGCCGGGGAATCAGTCTATGTATGGCGGAATGCATACGTCTTCAAGTGCGCAACCGGTGAAGAAGAAGAATACGAGAGCATCGCAGGTACGATTTTGATCCTTCTCTGTGTCCCATTGGATATGGCTAATTCTTTGAAACCAGGCTTGCGACTCCTGCCGTCAACTGAAAGCAAAATGTGACGAATTAAGACCATGCAAAGCATGTAGGAATAGAGGTAACGAATGCAAATATCGCGACCCGCCGCCGAGAGTGTCAGTTCTGCCCGGCCTCATACCTTCTGCCCTCTAATACTGACCGTTGAATTGCAGCGCCGACAAAACTCAATCAGATATTTTCGATGGCATTAACATGATGCAAAACCAGCTAAATACCCTTGCTGAGAATTTCGGCCGGATGAGTGAACGCCTCAGAAAAATCGAAACGTCTGTTTCACCAAAAAGTGACACAGCTGTCAACTTGGACTTGCCGGTGGAGGATCGGTGCAAAATTGAGGGTAGGTCGATCAATGGGCAGGCAATCGTCAAGTACCAAGCGCAAGACCCTGCCGCTGCTACAGCTGCCGATCAAGGTACCTTACCCGAGGACGAAGTCGAGGTCGAGCCTGGTCGCCCGATCCCCCCGGGCGAGCCAGCCATCCCTCCAAACCATACAGCACCAGCTGGTCTCCTGCTTTACTGGCCATCCATTCAAGCACTGACGAAGCACCATTGCGAGCGCGAAGGCATAAGTTATGTAGGAGAATACCCTATCAGCCAAGAACAAAACCGAGGTTCGTTGATTTTTTTTGGGCGTGGCGAGGACAACAGAACGTCGCGCAGGCAGCGCGAACGCGAAACCGATCAGCAAAGTACCGACACACCAGGCAACTCATCCGACTCTGCGTCGCCATCAACAGTAACAGAAGCAGCAGACTGGGGCCACATGGGCGGCCTCAGCCCACTTGATCGAGTCGATTATAGAAGTGGAGTTCTCCGTCCGGATGGCGATCCTGACTTTTCCGAGGTCAAAGTTCGGCAATATGTCCAAAGTTTCAAAGACAACATGCTTAACATGCATCCTATCGTTCAGCCTCCAATACTCGACCAATGGGTGCGCCAATTCTTCGAATCTTTCCCACTGGCAGGCAACAAGCAGAATAGCAAAGCCAGCACAGCTTCGGCTGTAAGCAACCCAATGGAACCTCCCGGTGCAAAGCGCAAGAGGTCATCCTCAGGGCCGCTCGATAGTATCGAGAGTTCGTCGGCGGCATTACCGACTACCAGAATTGCTCGACCAAATCGAACGATACATACGGCGCTTGTGCTGACCGTTTTGGCGCTTGGCAAGATCTGCCTGTATCGAGACGATGCCCTTTATGTGGGCGATCCAATGGCCGGCGGAACGTTTCACCCGAATGGTATCCCTCCATTGCCCAAGGGCTCGCCGCCTAGCGAGACGCGCTCGCAGTCGTCAAGTATGGCGTCCCCTCATGAACAAAAACGTTCATATCATGGTCGCCGTTCACCTCTGGCCGGCAATACTCGTTCAGGCCTGCTGAAGAAGTACGAGAATTTCCCTGGCCTTGAATACTTCGCCATCGCTTCAGACATTCTAGGCAACCATCTCGGATCTTACAACGGTATGAAAAATGTCTATGCCTACATCTTTGCCAGCCTCTATTATGGTCAACTAGGGCGACCGCTGGAGAGCTTTTCATTCATTCATGCAGCCGGTCACAAGCTCCAAGTCATTATGCGGCCTAGCTTGGAGAAGCTCAAAGCACTCAGAGACACGAACAAGCTCGCGCAAGACACCAAGTATAACCAACTTTCGTTGGCGTTTTGGACGTGTCTGCAGCTAGAGAGCGATTTACTTGCTGAATTACCTTACCCAGCTTCAGGTCTCTTGAATTATGAAATGAACATTCCGCATCCAAATATGAGCTTGCTTGAGGGCTTTTCCCAGCCAGTTCTCGACAGTTACCTCGGTCAGCTTTACCTGCGCACACATCTCAACAGTATTCACCGCATGTTTTACGCACCGTCCGATACAAAGTCAGACAAGAGAGAAGATATACCATATAAAGATGTGGATTGGGTCTCCGCTGCGGTTTCTTCAATGGCCTGGGTTGCGTCTAGTCTCGCCTTCAGGGAAGAGGATCCTCCTGCCTCTGACATTCTGTCCGCAAGACTTCGTGCCAAGTACTGGGATGCTCAAGTCCTGACATATCGGCCCTTCCTGAGGCAAGTGTTGCAGTTTTCTTTTGCTAAGAAACATCCGAGCATAGGGCAGCCCTCATCAGAGTTCGGCGCTGAAGTCGACGACCCTCGCATTGATCCTCAGGCAAGGAATGTACAGGGCTTGGACTCTCACATTCTCGAGCGAGCTGAAAAGGCCATCAAGGCTCTTGTTGGGAGCACCAGGGCTTTTCATGGACTTGGCGACAAACGGCCGATCATTACGAGTGTGTTCAGCACCGCGCACGCCCAATGGGGCAACTTGCTCATCTTGTCCGCCGCTTTCAAAGATCCCATCATGGGTCAGTATGTTGATGAAAAGCTCCTTCGCCATTTGTTCCGGAAGACAATTGCCTTTTTGCGCCAATCGGCTACGGCCACGAGCTCACTACGCATGGACATGCGCATTTTGGAAGGTATTCAAAACGATTTCTGGGGCATTGAGCCCTCCTACAGCAGCAGAAGCAACAACAACAACAGCAACAACAACACATAATACCTGACAGGCAACGCGCAGGCGACACCGCGTCGAAAAATTCAGTCTCCTCGCACTAAGATAATAATTTTAAAGCTCTAACACATCTTTCTTGCCATACACAATACTCCGCTTGCCAAAGTCTTTCTCACGATTCCCACTTAAATCGGCTTTGCGCCAAAAATCTGATAAAAGGGTGCACGTTTATTGCTGTGCCCATCCATGATCCAGGCACTGCACGCCATGGGGAGCATCCATGCCAAGTTATGCAGTGCATAAAGCGGCTCAGCACTCGATGAGCTCTGCTCTGGCCTGCATTTATATTTCTTCTTGCTGCTCTCGCTCGTGTTTTGCGCTGCTGTGGCGGTTATGGCTAGCCTACCCCGCTTTGTGAGCGGGGTCGGCGTCTTTTGCCAGAGGATCGGACTCGCGTTTATTGTGGTGGGCTTCGCTTTCGCGATAGGCACGCATGAGATCGGCGCACAGCTGCAGCAAGTCCTCGGTGGCCAGTTGAAGACCGGGGTAGCATGGGCTGCGGCAGCCGTCATTTTCCATCCTTGGACTGGCCGTGGACGCGTATTGCTGGTACCGCAATCGTAGGTTGCCTACCCCGCAGGAAGGCAAAGCTCGTTTTGCGTATGAGCGCGACGTTCGGAGCCTGCGGGACGGCGGCGGCTACGCATTGTAAGCTCAGCAGAACTAGAAGCGGTTGGTAGGGTGCCGGGTCACAAGTTCAGCACTATCAGACGAAAGGCCTTAGTGGCCAAAATACACCGTAAACATCGATAGAGTAGCTATTTTGGTTTCAAACCGCCGTCTTGGTGCAAATTGGTGACTACCGTGTCAAGTGTAATGAATCAGTATGGACAAATAGTGACAGTCGAAACTGGCGCAACGTGACTGGCGGGTATCCTGTAAGACGGGCGACGGCGCCAAGTGAGGCTCTTTTTGGCGGGTTTTTCGCCGTGCTTCACCAAGGCAGTCCCGGTAGATGGCCTGCGCGCTTCACAGCCCGTAATGGCTGCCGCTATTGTTCTTGCTCATTCCGATACGCAACACATTCGGTTTGCTTCTGTCCGGTCGAAATGTACTGCAGAGATGTTCTCAACCCCACATCAATTTGATTTGATTTGATTTGATTTGATTATTTACGTCTGTCGCCCTAGAGTAGGCTTTTACGCGTGCTATCGGGCCTAGTAGGCCCCCACAGGGCGCGGCGCGCGCCCATGTTCTCACTAGTTACCCCTGGAATACTCTCCCTGCCATCCTCCTCCAACTGTAGCAGTGTCACGCCCAATGGCATATATCTGTCTAAACCGATACCCGTCAGCGAGATCACGATAATGCTAGCGTGACGCGCTCGCGGCGGCATTCGCGGGCGCCAACAACTTTTGTCTCCTGGTCTTTATACGGGGACCAGCGGGAGCCCTGCTGTCGGTGGAGTATTTCGCCCAAAACAAAGGAAATGATGAGGGTTTAACGAGTAGCGTGAACTACTCGGGCTGGATACTGTACAGAGCACGCCAGGCTTGTACCCTACGTGGTGCTATGTGCGCTTGTTGATCTTCGAATAGTAGAAGTCAGCAATCCGCACGCACGTACACCTCATAGGATCTACCGAGAAATTTCCCTATTGCCGTCTCTGGGTCGGGTTCAACCCCACATCAACATTCATTACTGCATGTTGTCTAGGGTAAGCGAAAGCATCAGGAGCTACACTCGCCGCCTAGCTCGAGGGTCATGGGCCTTGCCCTTCCTCTGCTCAAAAAGAAGATGTAATTTACGTGATCGGGGGTGTGCTTTTTGCGCCAAACCGCCAATGAGCTTGTGCGAGTATAAATATGTCTGCCTACTCGGTAGTGGACGATTTTTAATACATTACGTCGAACAGGATATAGTGGTCAATCAGCACCTACTTCACAGTGGTTAGCGCTCGCACAATGTAGTGGCAGCCAGCCAGTACGGTGCTGTGATACAGTGTGGTGTGGTTGCATCTGTGCTTTTCCTTTTTTTTTGGTGCGCTGGCTGGCTGGCTGCCACTAAACACGGCCAGAGGCAGTAACCCACTTCGTCATCTTTAGCGTGCATTTATTCGCCATTTCAATCCATGATTTTCGCTTCGAGTAGGGCAGGGCAATGCTTCCATCGTTACCTATTATCTAATTTCGACGCATCGCTCGGCTCAGAAGTGTAGTCACAGCACAAGCCTCTGATCAGATCAGATTAAAATGTCCAAAAGAACAAAAAGTGCATTGATCTATACACGCCATTCAATCTTAGATGTTTGCTTTTTGTCCGCCCCTTGCGGTATTTTTCTCTTCCATGTCAACTATCATGACAACATGGTGGCTAGCTGCGAGCAGATGGCCCAGCTCGTCGTAGATTAGCACCTCAACGTCTAAACGACCATTGTGCACCGTTTTTGCCTGGAGGCGCAGCCGCATCCACTCGATTCCCGTTTCTGGCAACTGCTTCTTAGTTTGCATGTCCATCACCAACGTCGGATACCACGACTCTGTCCTGTTCGAGCTGCGAGCGTCGGTTTTTTCTGTCGCAGCACGAAAAGAATCGATGAACACCGGCGGACCCACGTCGCAGACAAAACCGAGCGAGGCTGTGGAAAAAGTGCCACCCTCTGCTAGACGAACCCAGTAATCGCGCATGGCCAATTTTGGATCCTGTGGGATCAAACTGTAGAATTCCACGTACTGCAGCGCTTTTGCTACAGGTGGGCATACAGTCGCCGCCAATTGCCATCACCACCCGGCGGTAAAAGGTCGAGACTAGGCATCGGCAAAGGCTCGCTGTGCCAACCAGTCGGGATGCTCACTCCAGTATTGGTTTCGGACTCCTCTGCCGTAATGTAGGCGGTGGTCGCCTGGTAGGATGAGCTTGTAATCCACGGAGCGTTTTCACTGATCCCGCCCTGGTACAATTTGATATGCAGCACGGACATCTTTTTGCCCTTCTTTGCCTCCTCAACAAGCAGAATGGCGCGGCCGACTTTTGTAGGGAAGAGAGAAATTCCCAGTGACCAAGTGTCATGTTCTGATGCACTCCTCCATGCAAGTGTGACCTCGCAGTCTCTAGGAAAGATATGCCAAAAAGCCTCCATGAGGTACTGATGAGGCTGGATCAGCAAAAGTTTACCGATTTGCTTCGGTGTATTCATCTCCTCACCATTTCCAATGCAGAATGTAGAGACCAGGTCCGCTGCATAGACGCCATGGCTTAGTTTCTTCACCACGCCATGTACGTACAGCGGGTGACTGGTAGTGCTCGGTCGCATTGTTTCCTTGCTCGAATATAGTGGGTATGCAGAGGGTGAGATAGATGTCTTGCGCAGCATGCTTCGCTCGCGGACGAGTTAGATGGTATTTGTAAGTGTCGAACGAATCCACTGAGCGGTGCCGAGGTAAAACGCGCTCGCCGAAACGAGAGTTTTGACCTGGTCACTTATCAGCCATGCCGTTCTCGAACTCGGCCGGCCCACAAACTGCATCGATCAGCGTGGTAATTTTTTCCTGTGGATGTGTACTTACAAATACTACGCCGGCCTACTCAACAGGTTGTTTTCGATACCGTCCTGCGAACCCTAGCGTAGAACGGTAAGACGCCAGCGTGAGAGTATACATCAGCCCTTGAACGATCGCAGCACGTAGTAGAGGTGCTGGTAATAAGCAGGAGTTCGATAGGCTAATTGAAATATCAAGAACCATGTGTATGAGAGTAGAGAATCTCGCATAAAAAGATCACAGCTAGCCTGGCGCTAGGATATAGTACCTGTCCTTGGGAATGCATGCAGACTTATGCGAGACGGAGCAAAGTGCAGTCGCTACGATCTTTCGAGATTCGCAGTATATACATAGGAAAACGGTCAATTTCTTGCTACGTGATGCAATGTCCGGGCTGTCTTTATTTACCTGTTTCAAATTCTAGTTAACGCGTCTTGTTCTGTCGTGAAATCCTTGGCGCCCTAGTGTGTGAGTGTAAGTAGCTCGGGCAGCTGCTCCAAGAAAATGCCCATAAGTCTGACCAAAAGCGGGCTTCGACATCGAGCATGTTGATGATATGCTGGCATGGATCTGTTT